>JAADVP010000131.1:0-35529 GCA_023335675.1 Globisporangium solare | reverse complement strand
GACCGCTTGCACTGCAACCGGTTCGGTCGGACCACGCACGCCACACCCCACACGCAGAAAGCACCAAAAGTCGGACCAAAAACTTTTGCATACGGCAGGACTCGAACCCACGACTTCAGGCTTGGAAACTCGACAGCAAAGCACTGCACCACACTGGAGTCTATATGAAAGACTGTTGAACCTCCAAACTTGATACTTCACACAGCACACACACCGCACACACGATCACTTTCAACACTAAACACCATTTCGAGAGACTCTATCAGTTGGAGCGGCACCAGTTTGTTCTAGTGCTACGAAATCCCCGAGCTCTCCCGCGCAAGAGCACGACAAAGCGATGGCTGGCGGGAAGGAAGCCAAGGTTGCTTCTGCAAAATCCCGTTGCTGGAAGCCGCGGCCGACATCGTCGCATCTGGCAGCGTCAAGCAAGAGATCCAAGAGCAGCAACTCGACCCACGGCTCGTCGTGAGGTTCCTTCGGCTTCGTAACCTTGTCAGCTCCGTGGTTCTTGTCGCGATTCTGATGCCGGTGCTGTTGCTTCTCGCCAACGATAGCGTGCACGTGGACCAGTTCACCTCGAGCGACAAGTCCAACGCGCAGCAAAAAGAGCTCCTCGACTGGTACAACTCGTACTCCCCGGGACGCTTGTCTCCGTCGTCGCGGCGTCCATCGACATCTACTTGGGCATGATGATCGCTGCCTCTGCTTCAAGACAAAGTTTGCTGTCCGCATGAACAAGTCCGCGTGGTGGCGTCAGCATCTCATCTCGATCGCGTCGGTCGCCGTCGCTTCTCTCACCCTGAATGGACTGAGCGCGCTGAATGTCCAAGTCGTGTCCGGTCCACGCGCGCAACGGATTCTCGCCGCAGACTTGCGGCTCACTGAACGCAGACGCTCGATGAGCGTCGAATTCACGCGCGCGATGATCGCGCAGCATATCGTGTTTGACGCCGTCACGATCGAAATGCCTCTGAACGACAGGCATCCCAATTCGGATGTTCACATCGACATGGAAATGGGCTCGGATGCGGGCTCGAGGTACACCAGTCTTTGCACTGCAGTGGCGTGTGCGTTCGCCAACTTCGACTACGATTCCACCCGGACAGCGCTTTCGATCGACCCCCACGCCAAAGTGACCGCCCCCTGTGCGGACGATAGCGGCGACGAAGTGCACCAAACATTGTCAGGCCGAGAGATCGGAGGCGAGTTTTGTACGACAAAGTCCGGTGCCAGCAGCAATCCAACGCGTCGGTGTTTGTCGCCAACATAGCTGTTCGCTGCGACGGCGACAAATGGGACGACAACGCGATGTGAAACACCCGAACAGTGTATTCTTTGACTGTCGGGCGCTTGTCGTGGGAGCTCCAAGACCTCGCCGACACATTTGGCGATGAATGCGGGGACAGCGACTGTCTCGGGCTGCATTACAACCTGCAGTCCGGGACCAAATCCGTGGGCTGGTTGCTAGCTGGCAAGGAAGCACTGAATCCGGTCAAGCTGCTGACGAAGTGGGAGAAACTTGTCTCGCTCACGTCGCCCAGCGTGGTATCCGAAACCAAGCACCAAAAGCTCGACATTGCCTTCCCGCGCAACTTTCGCCCGGTCACAGACGACGCTATGGCCACAATGTGAATTCTGACTGCTCAGAGCCTCGAGACCGAGGAGTATGTCAACCACGTCGAGAAGAACCACTTGTGCATGGAGCGAAGCCTTCAAGTCGCGTACACGGCTGCGTTCTACTACCTCTTCCAGAATGGCGTCGTGCGCGATCAACTAGACTCCAGTGGTGTCGGTGCTGCACGAATCGGCTTCAAGGGGAATATCCAGTGAATGTACGTCCAGGCGTCGAGTCCGTGGCTGAACATCATCCTCTTGCTGTTGGGCTGCGCCGTCTTGTTGCTTTTCAGCGCGGGGATCGTGCTGCGTGGCGAAAACGGAGAGAAGCAGATCCAGGAGTACGCCACAGCGCACTCGACAGTCGACGCGATGCTCAACCAGCGCAAATACCCGCCGCTGTTTCTCAGGATGGCGCTCAGCAGAGCTGGGGGTGTCGAGGAGCAAGAATTTTTGTTGGAGGAAGGAGCTCGTCGTCCAATCTATGAATCTCGAGAGCACGACCCAGGACAAGACGCAATTAACGATTTAATAAGCGACGAAGGTTTCAACATAACAATTCATGGGAAATGCTCCGTCGCGCAGATAAATAGACAAACGGTACTTGCATTTACGTGTCGTCGTCGGTCTCCCTTTCTTTCTTGTTTAAGGCAATCATCATCCTCATGTCGACTTTGTTGTGTCTGCTGCTGCTATTGCGTTAATTAATCAAGCCCCTTCCATCGAGGGCTCTCAGCACATCAACACATCCATTGTCGTCACGACACAATACCAACACTATCGCCACGCTTTTGGATCCGTTACCAAAATGCACGACGCTAGCATACCTCAACTCTCGACCCGCAGCTCCGAGCTCACAGAAACAACCAACTTAGTCCCAATCGTCGTCCGAATCGTCGTCGTCGGAATGGGCTTCTTCGTACTCGACATGAATCCGGCGCGACGCCATCGCATTCGTGATCGCATCATTGATCGAACCACCTGCAGCTCCAGCTGGCGGAGGCGGTGGAGGAGCCCCACCTACTGAGCGTGGACCAGAGGCAGAAGCCGCGGACTTCGGAGCCGAATCAGGCGCGTCCGTAGTTTTCCGAAGCTCGGCACCCTTACGAATCGCAGCAAGCAGGTCGCCACGACCACCACCAAAGATATTGGGTCGTGGGGGCAAGCCTGTGATGCTTGATGTCGGAGCAGTCGTCGCGACAAAAGCAGGTGGTGCTTCTGACATGGGCGGCTCGGACGGAGCGTGACTGGCAGTGGAGCTAGGTCGTCTAGATACCTTGCGCGCCGTAGAATCTGGCGCTGCAAATAAATCTCGATGTGACGGTTTTCGCGATTTCTTCATGCTGCTCGGTTCTTCCTTCGGTGCTTCAAACAACTGTGTAGATGAACGCGATCGCTGTTGTTGCTGCATTCGCTTCGACGAAACCACCGATGAAGTATCCGAGTCAAAGTCGGAATCGCCATCGTCCGAGTCCTCCGTCGAAAAAAGTTGTTTCGTCGATCTGGCGGTGCCATTTATCTGGGAGCGACGCGGTTTTTGGATCGGACTCACCGCGACCATTGTATTATGCTGTTGAGATGCTTTGCGGGACAGCATAGCAGGTGCTCTGTTGCCTTCGTCATGGGCGGACTCGCCACTCAGAGCTCGTGCAAACGGTCCGTCAATGTGGAACTCGAACAGGAACCGCTGAT
This sequence comes from Globisporangium solare, assembly GCA_023335675.1. NCBI lineage: Eukaryota > Oomycota > Peronosporomycetes > Pythiales > Pythiaceae > Globisporangium > Globisporangium solare. The sequence continues at coordinate 32,223 of JAADVP010000131.1, read as the reverse complement.
TCGAGATCACCTCCGGCACAGCCACCAACTGCTGCAAATACTGCACCAACTCGAGCGCGCGCTTCTGCATATTCTCAGGCTTAATATTGTTACGCAATCGGTGCTTGGACGGGAATTTCGGAAACGTCGTTGCTCCTGAAAACTCGGTCGCTAGGCGTGCATGAATCATATCCAGCTCGTTGTACGAGTATGTAAAGGGATGCTCCAAGGCGCCGAGTCGGAATGCAAACGTGAAAAAGCCCGCTGGCTTTTTGCCCTCGTTCTGCACAATTGACGACACAAACGCGACTGAGACGCGGGAGGGAACCTGTTGAATCGGATTCGCCGTCGAAACACTCGATGCCGTGCTGTTTGATTTGCCTGTTTTGAAATAAGAAAGACAATTAGCATTTAGGTTTTCACTGCATGAATGGTCACGAGCATTTGTAAAATGCAGATGCACGTACCATTTGCAGACCTCGACATATCAGTTGATCCACTTTCGTCGATATCATCATCGTCATCGTCATGGAACCCGCGACCCGTCGTCGTAATTGGTCGTGGTGGTTCAACACTACTGCTGTAAGAGCTCGTGGGTGTCGTGGAGCTCTGTCGATCGGTTTTTCGTCCATTCGCTGTCGCTTGCTTTTGGGTTGCTGCTGCAGAGTTGTCACGTGATTTGGCGCCAAAGAAGCCCCCGTCCGAGCCGTCACTTTCACTGCTACTGTCATCGAACAATCCTTTGCGCCCGTTTTTTGGGTTTGTCGTAGATTTGGTAGTCACGGCGTGATCAGCACTGTTCATCGCTTCCTGCAGCAGTTCCTTGCCTTCTGCACTCAGCTGAGTATCTCGCTTACGATTGCGGGCATTCTTCGTTTCTCGCTTCACAGGACTTGCATTATCTCCGCTCGTTTCATCCAACGTATCCCCTCGACGTATCGCAGCCAAACTCGCTGCAAACACATCGTTGATGGTTCTCTCAGCTCTCGGAGACGATTTCTTTGACTTGCGCTCCTTCGTAGTCGATAGAGTACTATAAGTCGAGTCTATCGAGTCTCGTCGCATTGTTGCCTTCGGTCGACCGCCACTCAGGATCGCTGCGAGATTGTCCTGAACACCATGCTTGTCCCGATCGACACCGGAAAGGCGTCGTTGGCTCGTGGAAAGCGAGGTGCGGGATATGGAGCTACGTCGAAGAGCATCGTCGTTGTCGTCGAAAGTATCATCGTCGTCGTACAGCGAACCCCGTCGAAAGCTTCCGGTGCGAGACAAACGCGAGGTATCGTCCTGCTGGACGTCGACAAATCCCGAACGGGTGGAAAGTGGCGGTGGCGGTGGCGGCGGCGGAGCGAAACTGGCACGCGATGATTGCCGCTGCATCATCATCATCATCGGATGCGGCGGTGGTGGCGGCGCAAAGCTTGAGCTCCGTCTCTCACCTCCATTGCTATGAGCATGTTTTAGATGAGACGATGATGCCGACGAGCTATCTGACGGGTTTTCGAGCGACGATTCGCTGCTTGACGATCCCAAACGCGTGCGATCTTTTGAGCTCGAGTGGCCATGGCGGTGAGGAGTATTCACCGTCGTCGATCCAGGAGTAGCCTCAATGACTGTTATTCATGCACAAGTGTATACAAGCATGAGTCTGCGCATCAGTCGTAACACAACAAAAAAAGCATATAACGTACATTGTCCAGGAAGCGGCAACTCGACCCGCACACGCGACTTGGTTTCCACGATTTTCGTCTGCAGCGGCTGCACATTCTCTAACTTTCCTCCAGCGCCATCTTCAATGCGCTTCCGGTACGCAGCCTTGTTGACGCGCCCCACGGTCGGCGCATACTGTTTCCGCAGCCGCTGTTTGCGTTTCTCCAGCATTCTCATCGTGTCGTCGTCGAGAGACCCGAGACCGTCGACACGTTCAAGCGGCGTCATGTTGTTGATCTCTTCCTCCCGCGCCAAGAGCCGCAGTTTCTCGTCTTCCATCTCCTTCATCTTTTTTTCGCGCCACTTGCGCAGTTTCTCCTCGTGCTCGGCTTGCAGACGCTTCTCCTCTTTGCGCACGCGGCGGCGCTCGCGGCGCACTTCTTCGCCCGCTGCGCTCTGCGGATCCAGCACGGCCACGAGCCCGCGACACCATTTCTCGAGATCCAATCGGTTGAACGCTGCGACAAAGAGCGACGTGGGCTCGTGGTGGCGACTGCCGTTCGGCTTCGCGTCCACTTTGAGCTCGAGCCCGTACGACTCGCCAGCCTTGAGCAGCCCATCGCCGTCCCAGCCGGCGAACGCGGCCACGTACTGCGTCTCGCCGAGCTTGCGGCGCGTCGCCTCGTCGTTTGAGTCGAACACCTCGAGCTTGCGGTTCATGTAGAGCACGAAGTAGCGCTCTGCGAGGGGCTTCGCGGGCGGGTGCAGCGGGCTGCGCAGCAGCAGGTGCGCGTGCGTGGGGCTCGAGGGCAACGAAGACGGCGGCGGCGGCGCGGCTGCGGCGGGCTGCTTGGCGAGCAGGAAGCCCTCGTGCACGACCCAGGGACCGCCCATGAGCTACAGACTATCGGAGATATGGCGGCGTTTCTTTCTCTTTCTTTCTCGGTTCACGGAATGCACGAGTGCGCAATGGACTGCAATAGTGGCCCCTCCGCTGCTTACGCTGCTGCTGGCGTGTGACAAGAACGGCAGCGAATTTTCGGGCAGTCAGGAGGAGCTGGCACTGGTAGAAGAGGCAAAATGTATCGGATATACAAGGTTTACACACATTCCAGGTACTCAGCTGAGAGCATTAGACTCGATGAGACTTCGTTTATGTATGAAATGATCCGAGTGCAGGAATCTTTTGGTGCGGGATATCAAATTGGGTAGGTGTCATCGGTACCAGGGATCAGTGTGCTGTAGGGAAAACTGGGAGAAAGTCGTTGCGCGATGACGGGGCAGCGAGGGAACACAAGAGCAGGTGGGACCACATACACACAGCAGCATTTCCAGCGAAAGCCAGGTTGAAGTGGCAGTAACGCGTTGCTGCTTGAGGGGCGGATAAAGTAGCACGCACACACAAATCGAGCCACGAAGGTTACGCTCTGTGTTTCTTCGCGTAACCCTCGGGAGATGATGGGACGGCAAAAAGCGTAACCCGCTCACATGATGATGATGATGATAATGGGTCCCTATCTCCCTCCCTCCGCTCATGTAGACAGCAAATTGGTGGAGCCGCGCGTGACGGATGGGCGGAAGAAAAGAACGTGCCGGTAGCCAGAGGAGGAACCTCACATCGGTCGGTCTGTGTCTGTCTGCTGCTGCGCTCCTTTCAGGACCCGCCCGCGTGATCTTGAGTCAAGAGCTCCATCACGCGGGTGAGAACGCAGCTCATGCGACACGAGCTTTGGCTGCTGGGACACAGACGAGAGGGGGAAGGAAGAAGGACGAACGACGTGGGCGCATCACGAGCGCACCCTGCGAACGACTGGCGCGCAGAGGCTGCTGCTGACATGGCTACAAAAGGAGTGCTGCGGATGTCGCGCGGATGTCTCTCTGATGTCTCGTACAAGGAGCCATCATGATTACCGCCTGATTGCTGCGTTCCGTTGGACGTTTTTTCTTTCTTTCGCGCATTGCATGCCTGCTATGCCCTCGTCTGCTCATGCAATGCTCTGTCGGTTCCTCTCTCATCGAGCGTAGTATATTTCGTGTACATGTAGCATCTCGTCTCTCCTTATATGGTTGTTTTCTATGGCGTTCGTCGCTTTTGTCTTCCCCCATGCGCGCACACTCTTGACGCAAAAAATAAATTCCTTCTCTTCACAGCTCACACGACGGCAAAGTTGGTTGCTCACATACATTCGTCCGGCCAGACCTGGTCCATGGTGCCGCCAAAGTGGCTCATGCTCGGCGCGGGTCTATATAGCGAGGACACGCTGCTGGCGGCTTTGAACGAGTCCACGCCATGCATGCTCGGACTGTGGATGCCGTCCATCGCATTCGCAGGAGAACTCACCGACGGGTGGGTCCCCATGGCGTCGTGTGCCGGCGAGTGCGGGTACTGAGGCTGCTGATGTTGGTGCTGTGGCGTCGGACGGAAGATGCGCGCGGTCACCGACACGGGACTGTCGTGTTTCCACGCGTCGCGCTGACCGCCATGCATTTCGTCAATGATGCGCTTGTGCGGGAGATTGATGGGCTGCTCGTTCAGACGGTAGTGCTGTTGCTGCTGTGGTGGACCTATAGATGCTCAATTCCGGTCAACGTCTTTGCTTGCTTGGTGCATTGTCCACAAAGTAAAACGCTACCAACCTTGTGGCGCGTCGCTGGCAAACATGCCTCGCGTATCATTTCCAAATGCACTGCTGCTTGGCGAGTTTGCGTACATTGGCGACGTCTCGGAGGGCGACGGATGCGGCGAATACGGCGGCGGCGCGTACGAGTGCTGCTGCATCAAGTTCATCTGCATCAGCGATTGGTTTGGCGCCGAGTTCGCGCGCATGCGGTGCTGCTGCTGCTGGGACGACTGCATCGACACGTAGTCAAATGACGCATCGGGACCCATGCCGCTTGGCGACTGGTGGTGGTGCATCTCGGAGCCCATGGCGTTGCTCGCGTACCCCGATGTCATCGGGTACGCCAGCGAATGGTGACGAGACGGCGGCGACGCGGTGCGCGACTCGAAATCTGGCATCATTGATCCGTCCGTCTGCAAGAAATAAGAAATCACAAGCAGCCAAAGCGTAAACAAATGACGCCATATCGTCCATATAAAATCAGGACAAAAAGACGGCATTTACATACCCGTTCACGGCCCATGGGGGAGTTCTGGTTGTTGTTAAATAGTTTCTGGAAGGTGGAGGGCGCTTGCAGCGGGATGTTTCGCTGCAGCTGCGGTGGCGGCAGCGGCTCGTGCTGGTGCTGGTGCTGGTGCTGCGGCGTGCCTCTCGCGCTGGACAGTGGCGACGAGTTGACCGTCGCGACGCGGATGCTCTTGCCCTCGCGCATCGAGCCTTTCTTGCGGATCGACTGGCGCTGCATGCGGCGCATCGTCGAGTAATACCGGTTCTTGATCGCATTGTCCGTTCTAAGATCGCATCAGAAAGCAAGTGTTAGTGTGTTCGAGACGTCATATCAGACCGGACAAGAAGAGCGAAGAGCTACGCACCGGCCAGGCAGCATCTTGGAGATCTCGGCCCACTGGTTGCCGACGTTCTTATGGCACTCAAAGATCACGTAGTCCTCCTCGGCGGTCCACGCGTCCTTGCGCACCGACGGGTTCAGGTGGTTGTGCCAGCGCTCGCGGCACTGTTTGCCCACGCGGCCCGGCAGATGCATCGCGATCAGCGACCAGCGCTTCGCGCCGTACTGCTTCACGAGCTGCATGAGCTTTTCATTTTCCTAATATATAAAAAACAAACAAACACATTAAGCGTCTGCATGCTACAGTCCAGCATTACTTTTACGAGATCAACGGCCGTACCTCACGCGTCCACGGGCGCTTGCTGTTCGAGTCGACGGGCTTGCTGCCGCGGCGCAGCTCGCCCTTGGCGCCGCTCTCGTCGCCGTCGTCGTCATCGTTGTCGTACGGGTCGTCCATGAGGTCGCCGTACTTGGGCGGACTGCTGTGCGCCGGACGCAAATAGCTCATCTGCGCGCACGCGCAACCTCGGTCAGTAACACAGACCCATACACACATAGCGCATGTTTTTTTTTTCTTTCCATATGCATATATGCACATAATACACACACAAGCGTACGTCTTGCGCGCTGCCGTGCGGAGCGTCCAGCAGACTCATGTCGTGCTGCTGCGCGTGGCCCATCGGCGTGAGCATCGCGTTCATGCCGCTCATGGGCACGCCGCGCATGTCAACCACCACGTCGTTCTCGTCCAGATCGAGCATCTCCAGCTTGCGGTTCATGCTGCGTCCTGTTCTGTTTTGTTGACGTATATAGAAAACCAAAAACGCTTTACAGTTAGTGAGTTGGACGCATATCCGGAGGTAGTTGCCTCGAGGCCGCTGACCGTTTTCGCGGACAAGTGCGCGAAAACCCAAGGGGATCGCTCTAAACGCACCGTACGGGCGGGTGCGGATGTGGAAGTTGCCGCTTCCTGTCGCTTCGTGTGGCCTCTTGTGGATAAATGAGGATCGCGCGCGCGTTATGCGTTATGCCGCTGCGGGCGGCTCGATAAGAAGAAAAACGGCGGTTCGAAATTTAGAAAAAGGGGTCCTTCGGAATAGATTTCGCGCAGTGGCGCGCGAAAGATTCGCGGTAAGATACCACGGCGCAAATATTTGGGTGCCGGCAACCCTGTGACGAATGCGGTTTCCAGTGCGGATGACCTGCATGCACAAATATCGTCAAAGTTCTATATCCAGTGGAAAACGCATTCGACTTCTGCTTATTTTGGCTGTATGGATACCTTTATGTGTTCATAACCCTTTTGAACATGATCGCAGGATAAAATCTACTTTAGTGGGTGTGGGGAGCAAAACACTTCAACATGGGTTAGAGAACGGCGCACTGGCAACGGTTCCCGCTGAAAGATATACCTGGGTTGCGGTTATAAATTCCGTTTTTTTTTTTTTACTGCTTCCGTTTCGGCATGTCGATGTGCACGAGTCAAAACTCCACCAGCATGCGGAGTTTAAATTACGCATCCCAATGATGACGAAGGGTGGAAATAAAAGCAGCAAGGGGGGAACATTTTGGGTTTCTTTTCCCTCTGCGTCCCCCTCTCTCCCAACGGTCAGCAGTTTTGCGGTTCCCATCTTTTTCTTCCGCGCTTATCTTTCCATTTTCCATGTTTTGATTTTTGGATATGTGTCGTTGCTTTCGTGGAAAGAAGGCACACGCAAGGCGTTAAAACGCCGCTGCAGTGGGCAAGCTAATAAGCTATGAATTACCACCAACCAGCTAAACACCCACTGCGAATTATTACGGTAAGGTTACTTTTGCGATTGCTGTGGTTAGCATGCGGCGGTTTCAACCGTTGCTGCTTGTTGCGACTCTTTGTCAAGTCCGCACTGTCGCAAATGTGCAGCACACTGACGTGTGCGATGATCCTATCATGCAAAACCCCATAATACATAAGCGAGAAAGCAAACCCTCGCCTGCTTTCGATCGGGGCGTTTCTGATTGAGAGTTCTGTGACCACAGTAACTTCTCATGTGCAAAACGTAACCTTGCAGCGAAACAGTGCATGTAACCTTGTTGCAAAACGGTGGTTCAGTTTTGCGCATATTTGGTTGACGAATGAATTAGTAGTGGTAGTGTTGCCGCGACGCACATGCAGCAAAGTTGTTGACAAATTCGCTCAATAAACTGTTTTTCCGACAATTAAAAACAGCAAAACGTTAGAAAAGCGTTGCCCAGAGCATCATCACACTTCGCTCGCCCACACTTGTCGACAACTTCTTTTTTTTCATTATGCAATCGTAGCAGCTGCGTCACTTGCTGATTTTATTATGCTGAGCAAACCAACTTGCAAACTGCAGCAAGCGGTTCGCTTCTCTGTAACTGAATGTCCCACAGAATGCCCATGGTCCGACCTTGCCGTAGCCATGTGAGTCGACCTGAGCATACTGGTATCAAAATGTATCCATGTCGGCAGTTCGTCCATGCGCTTGAGGAAATCGGTGCACTTCAGAAACACGAGCTCCTTTTGGAGCAACGAAGACGCGACAAGCTCCGCATAGCGCACCCTTTTCCCCCTGTTCTTTCTTCCCAACCACAACGAAGCAAAACCAAAGCAAAACATGTTGCAAAGTGCTTCCAACTTGTCTCCCAACGCGAATCTTTTCTTTCAGCGCTAGCATGACAAACTCGGCATCATACCGGTATTATTCCAGTATTCGAGTCAAAAATACCGGTGCGTGTCAAGTATTCTGCATGATAGGTTTTAGGAACCGCCCACTTTGGCGGCAACCTCTTCCATTTTGGTGCCAACAAAAGTGCAACTACTAAATTAACCACAGACAAGCTGCGAGATGCCGCGCGCCGTGAGCCTCGTGGTGGCGGCGGCCGAGGAGAACTGGGGCATCGGCCTGCGGCAGCAGATCCCGTGGCGCCTGCCCACGGACATGAAGCACTTCAAGTGCCTCACAGTGCGCGACGCTGGCGACGGCGCGCAGCACGCCGTGATCATGGGCCGCAAGACGTGGGAGTCGCTGCCGCCAAAGTTCCGCCCGCTGCCGCAGCGCTTCAACGTCATTCTTACGCGCAACAGCGACTACCGCGCGTACGAATTGCTAAATACCAAAAAAAAGCATAAGTGCATGCTGCTGTGTGAATGGTGGCTGGATCTAACCAAGTTGTTGTATCTTTTTTTTCCGTGCGTTACCACTTGCAGCGCGCATGCGGTTCCCGAGAGCGTGGGCATTGCGACGAATCTCACAGATGCGTTGGCGCTCATTGACGAGAAGAAGGACGCGATCGACCAGGTGTTTGTGATCGGCGGCGGCGCCGTGTACGAGGAAGCGCTCAACTATCCGGGCTGCCAGCGCGTGCACCTGACGAGCGTCCAGGGCCAGTTCGAGTGCGACGCGTTCTTCCCATCCAACGTCTACGACTTGGGCTTCAAGTGCGTGTCCAAGTCCGACGAGCACGAGGAAAACGGGGTCAAGTTTGCGTTTATGGAGCTCGAGCGCGACGCAAACGAGGCGCCTGCGCACGTTGCGCTGGCTGACGCGACGAAGCCTCACGAGGAGCTGCAATACCTCGATCTGATTCGCAAGATCATGCGCGAAGGCGTGCGCAAGGACGACCGCACGGGCACAGGCACCATCTCGCTCTTTGGCGCACAGGTACGTCGATTTGCTTGCTGGCTGTGCATATGTGTGTTTTTTTGCTGGGACTTACCACTTACGCGGTGATTTGGGCTGGTTCTGCTGTTGGTTTACGCGAACGACGTGTAGATGCGCTTTAATTTGCGCAATAACGTGTTCCCGTTGCTGACGACCAAGCGCGTGTTCTGGCGCGGTGTGGCGGAGGAGCTGCTCTGGTTCATCAGCGGCGACACGAGCGCCAAGACGCTGCAGGACAAGAACATCCACATCTGGGACAGCAACGGCTCCAAGGAGTACCTCGACAGCATCGGGCTCACGGACCGCGACGCCGGCGATCTGGGGCCGGTGTATGGCTTCCAGTGGCGCCACTTTGGCGCTACATACACGAACATGCACGCCGACTACACGGGCCAGGGCGTCGACCAGCTCGCGGACGTGATCCACAAGCTCCGAACGAACCCGAACGACCGGCGCATTCTGCTGTCGGCGTGGAGCCCGGCGGATCTGAAGGAGATGGCGCTGCCGCCGTGCCACATGTTCTGCCAGTTCTACGTCGCGAACGGCGAGCTGTCGTGCCAGATGTACCAGCGCTCGGCAGACATGGGGCTCGGCGTGCCGTTCAACATCGCGTCGTACGCGCTGCTCACGCGCATGATCGCGCAGGTCGTGGGGCTCGAGGCCGGCGAGTTCATCCACGTCATCGGCGACGCGCACATCTACGCGGACCACGTCGAGCCGCTCAAGATCCAGTTGGGCCGCACGCCGCGCGCGTTCCCGACGCTGCGCATGAACCCCGACAAGCGCGACATTGACGGCTTCGCGTTCGACGACTTTGAGATCGTCGACTACAAGCCCCACGGCGCCATCAAGATGGCCATGTCCGTGTAAAGACGATGTTGCCCATCGGGGAACACCGCGAACTGAAAGCGCACGCAGCCACAGAAGAAGCACAACAAACAACAACAAACAGAACGGGATTCGTATTATCTATCTGCTTTTTTGTTGGTGTTGCTGGGTGGTTCTCTTCTCTTGATGAAGAGCATTGGAATGGAAGAAAATGGATCGCGAAATAAATTAGTAGCTGCTTCTCGACGGCACCACACGCACGCACACGCATATGAGCGAAAGGCTCCGGACTCGTCCACGTAAACTGCGTCGTAAGCTCAGTGCGCGGGCTGCTGCGGCGCCGCGGACGCGAAGCTGACGCCCATGGGCGGCAGAGAGAACGACACGGCGGACTTGGTCGCGCGGATCTTCTTGCCGACCTGCGAGCCCATGCTCTTGACGGCCTGCGCGCGGCTGAACAGCATGCGCGACACAGCCGCGGCCGCCGCTTTCTTCTTCGCGCTGCGTCTGGTGCTACTACTGTTGCTGCTGTTGGGCTGTAAGGACGCCGCACTCGTGCTGCTCGCCGCGACGCGCTTGACGTCGGAATAAAACTCTGGCGACGAGACCTCCATCGCCACCTGGAGCGCGCCCTCGAGCGCCTTGTGCTGCGCGAAGAAGAACGCCTCGAGCTCCTCGTCGTCCATGTTGGCGGCCTGGTGCTGCGGGTCGCCCCAGTAGTTGCGCTGCCACGCGTGGATGGCGTTGCCCCAGGCCTTGCGCTCGCCCCAGGACGGCGCGCTAAGCACGAGCAGCTCGGGCTTGCCGACCACGATCTGGCGCCCGTCCTGGATGCGCGCGCGCTGCAGCTGCACCGTGAACGAGAACGGGCAGCCGCGCGCGTCCTCGTCGGGCACGCCGCGGATCTTGAGCTTGGAGCGCGAGAGCGCGAGCTCGCGCACGAGCACGCCGCTGAACCGCCGACTGAAGAACTGCAGGCGGCCCTCGCCCAGCACGCAGTAGTAGATGGCGCTGCGCTCGTGCTCCTCGTGCGCGATCAGGAAGCCCTCCTTCGACATGGCAGCTCGTCGTGCTTGCTGCGTTCGCTGTTAAAATATAGCTGACTGTTGAACCCAGAGGCTTCCCTGACTTTTTTTTTTTCTTCTGTGGCTCATAGAGAGGGTCTAAGATGATTTTAAAGAGGTTCGAAAGTGGCCTGTTCGGTGATAGTTATGTGATATAAAGAGGTTTCCCGGTGGGAGCTTTCGATGAGGTGGATTTTTATCAATGGCAGATGCTGCGAGATAGTGCGCAAAAACACTCTATTTCAGCCAATGGAAGGGGAGCGTTGTGTGCTTTTTTTCTGAGTGTGTTTGAGCCAATGAACAGCCAGATTGTAAAAACACGTCAAAAAGAGTGCTGGCTAATGGACGTAATTACGAAGCACTGACTTTCATCGCGTAAAAAGAACATAGAAAAACAATATAATGTGGATATAATAGATAAATATATAGAAAAAGGAGGAAACCCCACGATGTTTATGCGCGTCACCGAGAGAAGCAGCTGATGATGGCTCTTGCATTGCTGTAGCGAGGTCGTGTCTTTTAAAACTCGCACGATGTTCAATGCCCAGGATGGATTCTGGACGTTGGCGCTGTTTGATTGCGGCAGTTGGTGCGGAATGAGTGACAGCATTCTTCGACAGCCTGGCAATTGTTGCAGTGATCAGGCGAGAGCTTATCCTGGATAACGTTCAACCTCCCAAGACGGACCTTTTCTCTGTTGTGAATCTCGTTTGTTTCCTCCCTTCTCCCCAGGAACGGAGTGCTGTCTGAGAGACTGTTTTGGCTCAGTTTGCTTCGTGCCATTCTAGACTGTCAGCTGCATCTTCTCAGTCCTCGTGCTGCTGACGCTCACCTTCTGGACGACGAACTGCGCCAGCGAGTGCTTCTTGGTCTGTCGCAGCGCCATCTTGTGAAGCAGCAGCGGAGGGCACCTGCCCTGGCTCAGCATCGCGTTCGCTGTCGAGTGCAGCAGCCAGTGCCTGTAGAGATGGTGTTGGCTTTCGGAGCCGACACCTGGACGTCCATTTGCTGGATGGTGCCCTTAAAGTCGACCTGCGCTGGGTCAGATGCATCAGAGCTTGTACAGTTGAGCCCCTCGTGCAGGTCGCCGTTCTAGAAAGCGTAGTAGAACCAACCAAGTTGTCCGTGATTTCCTCCTTCACCGGGAGTACGTGGTCGCGTGGCACGTCAGCAGAGTCCACGTTAAGTGGAATGCGCACCGATCCAGTGGGCAGGGTTTGCCGCCAGAGTCGCATACTTCTGGCTAGACCGAAGCGGGAACCCGTACTACGCAGCAACGGAAAGGATTGTTGTGCGTCTCGCATTGAGTGGCGCCCCCGATTGACTTTCAATCCCTGGGATGTACGCGACCGGCACCATCGCGCTTCCGCAAAGTGGTGTTGGCCCCGGGGTTCTCCGTAGCGTTTTAGCGATTTCTATGGGATGGAAGCGGTACTCGTGACAAAGTAGCTCCACACCGCACCAGACATGATTAAGGCGTCTTGAAGATGCTGACAGCAATGCCGTCTAATTGCAAATAACTGTTTATCTATGCATCTGGCGGGAACTAGAAGCTCGTGCTTCTCGCAAACTTGTGCTGATCCATTGCTAGTGCTTTGATTCGCATACAGTTGTGGATACTTTGCCGCCATGATCGAAGGAGGGGGCGTACTGTTATCTGGAGACCTGCTCAAAGGACCAACTGCGTCTTCGCCTGGGTCGTGCTCTCAACGCTCGCCGTTTGGACGACGAGCTCCTCCAGTAGCAGTTCGTGCTCTTCCCCATCCACCGTTTGATTCAGCGCCATCTGGAGAAACAGCGGCGGATACTTGCGCTGGTTCAGCATTGCGTCGACAGTCGAGTGCGCAGTGGCGAACTCCTGGATCTGCTGCTCTCCCTTCTTACCGCACACCACAATGCCGGCGCTGAGAAACAGCAGGATGGCGCGCTCGAGCAACGTGAGTGTGATATTTAGCCACGGGATCGATGCTCGGACGTGCATTTGCCGGATGTTTCCTTTAAAGTTGATCAGCGTGGGAACGATTGCACCCGTAGTTTCAACAGAAGTATCCCTTCCTTCCTCGTGCGCGACGCCATTCTGGAAGAGGTAGTAGAGCGCAGCCGTGTATGCGGTTTGCAGGCTTTGCTCCATGTACAAGTGATTCTTCTCCACGTGGTTGATGTACTTCTCGATGTAGAGGTTGCATGTCGCCAGCTCTTTCATCGCGCCAATCGTGTCCTGCGTGACCGATCCAAAGTTTCGAGGGAAGACCACATCCAGTTGCCCCGTTCGCAGTGGGCTCACTCCGGCCGTCAACGTGAGCGATACCAGGTTCATCCAACTGGTCAGGAACTCAAGGGAGCCAAGCGCCTCGTGCCCTGAAACCAAGCGTCCCATAGATTTGTTTCCGGCGCGAAGACTGTAGTGAAATCCTTGGCATCCGTGGTCACTGTCCCCGCATTCAGCACCAAATGTGGTGTTGAGGTCTTCGAGCTGCCACGCCAGACGGCCAACAGTGTATGAATACACGGTTCGGGGGCGCTCGAGTTCGTTGTTCCGCCATTGCCCCCCTTCGCGGCGTTCGGCCAAGTTCACGACAAGCATCGACGAGTTGGACCTCTGTGTGCAAGTTTCAGTCCAACGGTCAAAGTTGTACGTCATGTCCTTGGCATCCATCAGCAGCGTCTCGTTACCGTCATCATTGAGGCAAAGTGTGTGCGCTTGGACCTTTGGGGACAAGGACATCTCTTCGCCGATGGTATCGCGATCGTACGCGACAAGCGCACACGCTGTCGGGTTGCAGTAGTTCGTGCTGTTGAAATAGAACGCGTCCGTCCCATTGCGGTACTGCTTGCTGTTGCCGAAATCCCCGAGACTTTGACGATCGCCTAAAACTTCTTTGTCTAAACCGGTTCTGTTTAAAGAAATTTCGATCGTCATGGCGTCGAACACGATCTTCTCGGTAATGTTCACGCGCGTGAAGCTGACGCGTGCACTGGGGTCGGCAATAGACAAATTCGCATCGCTAGGTGACTTCATGATCTTCACTATCATCGATTGGGCGGCGCTCAGGAAACTTGATTTGCCTTCTGGTCGGGACGTTGGGCCCAGATCGAACAAATCCGAGACTCGGACTGTTGCTTCTCTATCATGGGTGTCAAGACCGTCCTTGATGATGAAGAGCAGGTCTCCCGTGGACCATCAATTCGTCAAATCGCCCATCTTGTTCATTCTTAGCAGCACCAAGTTGGCTGCTATTTCCTCGTCCATCGGGAGGTTCTCGTCGCCAGGTATGTCGGCGGCGTCGCCGTTTAACGGGATCGACACCGACCCTGTCGTATTGAGTGCTGTGGGGAGCGCATACTGTTGCCAGGACCGGATGGGGAAGCCATACGTGGCGATCGGGAGAAACGTCGCTCTTTTCTCATATTTGTCGAATGACACCACCTCGCATCTCGTCGCTGGAACAGATGCCATGTGGATAATTGCGTTCCTCAAAATGGTGTTCACCACCGGGTTGTCGGTGGCGTTCTCCCGGTAGGCTTTGTCCCATGTCGTGGTTAGGAAACCATCCTCGTCCAACGCCTGGGTATCAAGCACGGGCTGACCAAGCCTTAGGTCTTCTGCAACAATCCGCTGCATGGTTCGGCCCGGCACAACTTGGACATTCAAGGCGTTCAACCCACTCACGATAAGAAACGCGATAACAGCCGGCGCGATGAGGCCGATCAGCTGAAGCCTTGACGGATTTTTGTTCGCACGGACGATGAATCTGGTCGCAAAGCAGAGCCAACTGACTGCCATCATCATCCCCAAGTAGATTTCGACAGGTGCCACGGCCAAGGAGACCAGCGTTCCAGAGTACGAGTTGTACCGGTTCAGAAGAGCTTTTTGCTTCTGCTCTGCGTCTACTGTCGTGTAGGTCAAGCTGAACTCGTCAAGGCGCACACCGTCGCCGGTCAAGAAGATTGCCGCAGTTGACAGAAGCGCGGTTAGTCACGGCACCCGCAAGAATACGAAGACGGTGGAATTTCATAGACAGCTGCGGTGCTCGAGGTTGTTCTTGGCCATCGAGCGCATTCACAGCAACAATCACGCCGACGGATGTTTCTAGGCGCAAAGCAGCGTTCTCAGAGCGAGTGGGCTCCGCGTTGTCGTCTCTCATTGCGTGTGTGATCTTCAGCTGAGTGAGCCTTCGGGTCGTCAGTCTGGTTCCATCAGTAGGGATTTTTCGGAAATGACCAAGTTGTGGGCAGTGGCGAAAAGCTGAGAGACCTCCCTCTTCGAGAGCTATGGGTTCATGGACGTGAGACCGAGCTCTGTGCCTCTGGCGCGGATCGGGTCCAGAGATCCAACACATCATCCTCAGGACGTTTGGCTGCACTCACGACACGTTTTTTTTCGTCGAATCAGCTCGATTCAACGCATTCGCTGCAGAGTTAGTTGATTTTTTCTTCTGGATGAGTGCACCGACAGCATCGCAGGAGATCACGCGATACGTAAAACGCCTTGATGCTGATACTGATACGCAGTAATTAGAAACTGTAGAAACGGTAGACCAAGTAGAAAGGATGCACAGCAACTTACTGTTATCTTCTTGTGCACTCCATGCCACTCGTTGGCATGTTGCCTCAGTGCTAAACAGGTAAAACGTTGCACTTCTTTACATGTCCGGCGCAGGTCAATGCTCCCACTTTTTAGAATGACACTCACACACCATCTCGTGAGGAGAGGAGATGGCATGGACGCGTTCTGCTTTAGCGCCTAGTATTCCTTGTCGATGTTTTTGCTAGTTGGCAACCACAGCTCCCCTGCTGAGCTGGCGATTTCAGGTTGTTGTCTGTTGTCGTGTTGACGTCCATTGCATCTCGGGACGCTTCACATACTAATTAGCCTTATTGAGTGACGTGTTTGGCCATTTCTACAAGACCTTCTGTTGCATAATGGGGCGTGCTGCAGTAGGTCGCTATGAAAGAACCAGAAGAGAAGGCTGAGCGAACCCGATGCTTCTAGGCGTCTTTATCGGTCAGCACAGGACATGTTTGCTGGATGCAACGCGGATACTATCAACGACGCATTAGTATAACAGCCGCATTACAGAATTTTGAGGCCGTCATAGTATCATTGCGTCGTTGATTGGATGGACACTAGAACTGAAACTGCTAGCGCCCAACATTTTGTTCTAGATATTATCGACTTTTATGGATTTCTGTTTTGTTTTTTTTAGTTATTATTTGTCGTCAGAACAAGTACAGATAGGTACACTTCGCACTGGCCACGCTCGCCTCACAATGAGATCCACCTTCGCACGCGCTGGCCAACCATGTTCAGCAGACATGCACGCAAGAATCGGTGCAAGATATTGAGAACGGACACCTATGGAAAACGGGCGCCAGATGTGCAATTCGGACAATGAACAGGCCACAGGAATCGACCAGGTCGTGATAGTAGGAGCCGTGGGATGAACAGCGTTCATCCGATTACTACACGGCGGTAGTGGATCCGCAATGCGATGGCGTCTCCTGCGGCGAGCGGGTCCGGATGCGAACGAGTGGATCGCGGTGGGCTGCACACATTACGTGCCTTCCTTGGGTCAGCGCTCGCAAGCTGCAGGTTCGGGTGAGTGTGGCTGCGAGCATAATGGAACGTGAGTTTGCTGCTGCTGTTGTTGTTGCTGTTGTAGCTGGATGCCGCAATAACTGGCATCCACAGCATGCGCCGCTTGCGCATTGCTCTAAGCGCCTGAATCACCCCAGCATTTGCTCTATCGTGCACGCGCTCTGGAGAAAGAAACACGACGAAGTTGGGTACCAACAGCGATCAAGAATGCAATTTTTGTAGCTCCATTTCTCTGTTTTTGCATGCATGTGTGGTGTAGCTTTATGCAAAATGTACTTTTCTTCTTCGTACGTTTTCCGTCACCACCTTCGCAAGCGATGACTGGGCTCAGCGCTTACAACTTCGGTAACTCGCTGTCGCTGCCTGGTGTGCCCGATTTTTCAGCATCCTGCTTCTGCGCCTTGAACTTTGACACACACAGCAAGCACGCGGACACGCATTAGACAACAGTGCCACGCGGAGTGAACTTACGTGTTTGGGTCGTTGCTTCATTGGTTAGCACACTTACCCTCTCCTTTGGGCACCAGCTGTGCGTCGCGGCGGCGGTGGACTTGGCAATCGCGTCGTGTTCACCCGATGCATCGAAGGCTTCTGCCTCTCGTGTCTGCGCCTTCAGCTTCTAACAAACAGCAAAAAAAAACAAAGATGCATGTTAGTCTCCCGTCAGTAAACGAGCACCATTTCGTTGTTGTTGTTTTTGGTTGCGTACGTACCCATTCCTTCGGACACGGGGTGTTGCCGCCGCTTGCAACTCTCGCTACAACCGCGATGCCGAGGCCGAACAGCAGAAAGCGGCCGAACCCCCACGGACCGTGGCAGTGGTGGTAGTAGCCGTACGGATAAGGATGCGGGGCGCACATGCGGCCGTGCGGGCACGCGTAGTAATACGGCGGCGGTGGCGGATCCACGACGCGGCGGCGTCGACTCTGGCGAGCAGCTCCCGATGCGAACGAGCGCGTTGTCACGCCCTGGGCGAGCGCGCGCGTGCTGCAGTTTCGGATCAAAGCGGCCGCAAGCATGGTCGTGGGGCTCGCTGGTCGTCGTTGCTGCTCGTGTCGCTCTTGGCGGTCGAATTGCGGGATGCGTCGTTTGTGGATTGGTGTCAATCAGTATACTGTGTGCCCTACTCGAAGGAGTGTGTGTGCAACATGCCAGAGTGTGTGCCGATCGAGTCGGAATGATGGTACGATTGCTCGTCAACGTCCGCTTTCGGAGACCGTGATTGTTCACCGTCGCAGCTGAATGGACGGACACACAGCAAATAGCGCGTCTTTGTGAACTGAACCATCGCTGCTGGCGAGCGCAGCGGATGACGCGCAGGATCTCGAAAGCCTGTCTCAAGCCAGCACTCTGGGCGTGTCCTGCCGGCAGAGAGAGCAAAGTCCGAAGGTGAGCTCTGTCTGGTTTCTCTCAGTTGAAACAGGTTGGGCTGATTTTCGTACGGACAGGGTGCTTGGATTGTGAGCCGAACAGGCGTGAGCTATGGACGTGTTCTGGGATGCACGCTTTGCTGACCATTCGTACGCAAGTGCGAGTGTTGTTGCATGTCAAAGCTTGTTCATTTGTTGTGTAGTGTTATGTGTGTTTGTTTTTGTTCTTTGTATCGTGCGCATTTTTTCCGTTCCTTGTGACTTTGGGTGCATCATTCGTCATCAGTCGTGCCGGCCGCAAGTACGCTGCTGCCATCGAACTCGCCAGGTTCCGCAGTCTGCAACAACGACAAGAAACACACAAAACAGCGCACACAATCGTCAAAACGCACACGGCGTATTGCGGACAAAGACGCATATGCAGCGCATGGACGAATGGGGATATCAAATGACTGCACCTCTTTCATGCGGCTGAAAATGACGCCGATAAACGAGAACGCGAGCGCCATGCCAATGCCCCAAAAGAAATTCTGTGAGTACGCACACATTCCATGCCACAAATGTGTGAATCTTGATGCACAATAGCATAACACCAAACGCAATCCACGCGAATACATAATTTCGCATCAAATACGCACCATCTTCATGACTTGGCCAAACGTCTGCGGCGGTTCCTGCTGTGAGTGCACGAACGGCGACGGCGGCTGCGCCTGCGGCACCTCAGCGAGCGCATTCGGCTCGGGCTTGGGCTCCATGCGGCGGCGCGCCTCGCTCTTCTTCACTTTGATCGCCTTGGGGCGTTTCGGCTCCGACGACAGCGAACGCGTCGTCGCGCGCGCGACGCACAGCTTCGCGGAGGGTCTGGAGGCGGTCGCACGCGCCGCAATGGCGCGCGCGCGGGAGAGCAGCATCTCGATCTTTAGTGGCTTGCTTTAGTGGTGCGATGATCGATCTGCGAGCTTTACGACTTCGCCCAAATGGAAGGAGAGCGATCTCAAATATGATAGTTTCTAACTGCGGATTGGTAAACTGGTGCCATCAAATTAGAGGATATGTTGTGTACGATTTCTATCGCTTAAAAGAGAAACCAAGTGGAGTTCGCCTTTTGCAGTTAGTGCTTTATACAACCACAACACTCGTCGGCTCCAGCCACTATTTGCTGTCCTATGAACTGGTACCCGTTGTCGCCATTTGTCATATACTCTACGTTGAGTGCTGCGGCGTCCATTATCCATCAGCAAGCCAGTCAAACACTGTAATGATGCACAACCTTCAGCTCGAGGGCTCTTGCTTGTGAAAAAAAGTGGGTTCGCTTCGTGGTCGCAGAGCGTCCACTTGCCGAGGACCATAATGAAAACATGCACTTGCACTTGCGCGATCCTCGGGAAAATAAACATGGCTGCTTTTTTCTCTTGAAATGGACGCCAACAGTGTTTGCTGTCAACTGAATCGTCAACGTGCGCAAAGAGAGACAGGGAGTCGGCAAATGTTGAAGTGCGTACATACGTGTTTGAACACGCACGTCGTCATCAATAGCGCCTGCTGCCTTCTACTGCACGACGACACCAAGCGACGAAGGGATTCACGAAGTCTGTCTGATGCTGGACTGTGCAGCATGCGAACGACATGCAGCCAGTCGCTTCACATGATAAAATACTGTACCCCAAACGGGTTGCTGTCGCCATCGTGCGCTCGTTTAGTCGACGTGTGAAGAAGTCCTGTCAACTTACCGTAGCGAGTGTGTGTGTGTCCAACTTGGAGAACGCGAGGAGAGCCGGAAAAACTGCAGCTGCACTTGCGCAGACGAGCCGCGCGTGCGTGCGTGCGTGGACGACTCGTGCAGGGAAAAGCGCGATCTTTCGTCCTCCTCATGGCGCGCGCACTCTTTCCTCTGCGGAGGGCGCCGCGCCAAGCGCTACCATAAATTACATGCGAGCGCTTGCTGGTCAACATGTGACGCACGCGGCTTTCGCCTGCTGCGTCAAATCGCACGGCATGGAATGCAACAGAGGATTCGGAACCCAAGTGGCCAGTCGACGGACGCTGGAAGAAAAAGAACAACGCGGCCGTGGAATTGTGAGGTTTTGTCATGACCGACAGACGAAGCAGAGCGCTTGCTCCCCATCCGCACTCGTCGCTGGCGACACTCGGCCGCGCTCCCACTCTCTCTCTCTCTGCGCATTCTTCCTCCAGAAAGTATCTTCAACCGACGCACGTGTTTGTTGACCATGCGACCATGCGCGGAAGGAGGCAGAAGATCGCGAGCGACAACGCGGATTGGCAAACACTTGAACGAACGAAAGAAAAACAATACATCAGCGACGAAAAATCCCATGGAGGGTGTGTGTGTGTGTGGATGGATGGATTTGCTGCAAGCGATATGCTCTGAAAATAAATAACGCATGTCTTCCCTCTTGAACGGAAGGAATAAAGACAAGCAAGCTATGCTAGCTACCTGGCAAAGTGGGAAGAACAAGGGTAGGAAGGGGGGGGGAGGCGACGGACTCACGGACGGTGTAGCTCGTAGACGGTGGCGGTCGGGATCTCGTTTCTCATTTGCTTCTGTGCAATCTTTTCTCGCGAATTGCTCTGCATGTGAAGAAGTTCTGTGTGTGTGATGTGATGTGAGCTGGAATTGGTTTCTCGTCTCCGTTGCCGACTCTGCTTTTTTGTCAAGCTTGTTTGCTTCTCTTGGTACATTTTGATTGTTTGCTTTTTGCCGTTGTTGCTCCCGTGTGTCTTGGCCAAAACCACTTGTCCTCCTTGCTCCTTTCTCCACTCCCCAGATAGCACCACCATAGATAAATAATGGCTATCATACTAGTTGGAGAGGCGGCGCTCGTACACGTACGACGACTCGGAAGCCGAAAGCCGCAGCTGATTCTCCGACGTCGGCGCTTCGTAGCACGACAGACTCACGTACCCGAGCTCGAGCGACTGCGGATTCTTGCCGATGAACTTCTTGAACTCCACAGTGGATGCCAGGGTCGGGTGCGCGTTGATGCGCTGCAACAGTTCTTGCAGTCGCTCGGCGCGCTGGTTCAAAGCCTTCTCCGGGGACACAAAGATCTGGAACATCGAAATGATGCCGTGGTTCGGCAGCTCCGGCAGCGTTCGCGACGCCTCGTAGTCTTGCAGGCCGTCGTACAGCTCCTTGAAGTCCGTGAACCGGCGACGAATCACGTATGTGTTGTATTCATCCGAGCTCACGTCCACCTTGAACATCCACGTGCCCTTGCTGTTCTTGCTCACGCCAGAGATCGTCACGCGACGGAGCTCATCCAAGTCGCCCGCCGAGTACGGTCTCGTGCGTTGCGGCGGAACCATGCGCTCCAGGAACGCGCCGGACTCGGACATGCTCTTGATTCGCCGCGCGCGCTTGCCGCGCGGCTGGCTTGGGGCGCTTATCGGAGCGTTGGCGCTCGACGAGCGCGTGACTGCCAGCGTGTTCAAGCTGCTCGCGCGCAGCATCTCGCCGCGAGCGATGCCATTCGCGACCGAGTACCGCGCTTGGTGCGGCTTGAAGTCGGTCTTGTACACCGTCGGCGAGTACGCTTCGACCATCATGGTTGGCTCTGTACTGGCTCGCTGGTTGGTTTGACGAAAGCTGATATGAAAATGGAGAGGAGCTCGCACTCAGAGTTGGCTGGCTGGAGACTCGCGATGGATATAGAAATGCACGCGCCGATGGATAGATACGAGGGCGCCAGAGGAGGCGGCGCTAAAGGCGCGTGTTTTCTCGCTCTCGCCGTCTGCCTGATGGGTGGGATATTCACAAATGGCAAGGGAAAGAAAACCCGCAAAGCTCGCGCGCTTCCTCCCTCTCGCTCCATTGTTGCTGCTTTGGCTTTGCTTTTTTGGCAGGGAGGATGACAGGATCCACCCATAAACAGCGAGCATACAAAAAGCAGGATAAACGCGCGAAACAAAAGGGCCAGTCCAGTCTCTGCTTCTGATTGGGAAGAAGAGGCGGAGGAGAGCAAAGAGAGGAGCAAGATGGGGATGTAGGAGCGGGAAAGAAACGGGGCGCCGCATTCACTCTCCTCTACTGTATGGACTGCTGTGTGCGCGGGTCCACTTGATTGTGGCTAGGCGGGAGTGTGTGTGAGTGTGTGTGAGCGGGCTTGGGGACGAAGAGGATCACGAACTTTTGCATACGGTAGGGGGCTGTCCAAGACCCGCAGGTCCGCTTCATGAGGGTTCTATCGTGCATATACTTTCGGCATGTGGCAACATTGGCGCCGCTTTCTTTCTACTGGCTGCGAAGTCAACGCTGCAATAGCTCCCGAAATGGTCTCCAGAAAAGTTTCTCGCTGCTATGGGATTACTTAAAAGGGATTAGAAAAGGTGTTTTATCTGTGCGCGCTGCAGGCTCAAATGCTGCATTTCGTCTCATTGGATACAAATCACCCCGCAACCTCGTGCATATCTTGCTGTCGAACCCTCATGCTGCGAAACGATGTGCTCGTCTCTGCGCGTGCTCATCCAGAAGAGACGGCGGGTCGGAGATGATCCCGCGCCGCGTTTCTGGGCGCTCATCAGCTGGAGCGATGCGCTCTCGGGAGCAAAGCGCGAGCCAAGGCCGATGATGGCTCGCGCGCATTCGGCTGGTGGACGCTGCGAGCGCCGGATCGATTGGCTGGCTGGGAAGCAGTTACTGGGCCGTTTCAGCAACGATTGCAAGGGATCTAAACTGCCTCTCGTTTACGATACATCGGTTCCTGACTATAGGTAATGAGGTTCAATTCAACGCACTAGGCGTGTCATATTCACTGTGCAAAGGCAAAAGAAAGAGAAAGCCATGGCTTCAATATGAGACTCAAGGCGGAATCTGTTTTGAATCTATTTTGGCTTGTTACACGACCAAACTTGCCCTTTTCATTCGCTGTCAAGCCCATATGGCAGCTAGGTGCCATCATGTTATCCTCCTGCCTGCCTGCATCTGCACACGAGGCGCTGTTTGTTGGTGCATTTTGGAGCTGGGAAGCATGATCACCGAAGTGTGTGGGAAGAGTGAAGGTTATTACGGCTTGTCAAAATCAAAAGACAGCGACTTGCAAGCGGTTTTAACAAAATGGGTTCACTTGCTGCCGTTATGCAAAACGCGATTGCGAGAACATTGCGGATTGCGCACGCAAGCGTGTCCTCCGTACATGGAACTGTTTGCTTTGATGAGAGCGCATTTGCAAACAGCAAGGTGCCCATGCAGCACGCCGGCAATACGCTTACGGCAACCCGTCCATCCGAGAAACCTTTCTGCATCCATCTGCCTACAGTATCCCAGCTCGGCGACAATTTCGGCGGGAGCGCGTAATCGGCGAATAAGAGTTTCTGTTCACTCGTTTTATTTGCTTTGTTTTGTTTTTTTCTTTTTCGCCGGCCCGCCGGCAAAAAAGCCTAGCTACAAAGAGTAGGAGGGTGTGGGTGGCAGACAAGTCGCGCGGACGCCTTGACAAAAGAGGCAGCAGCAGTTTGAACAGGGCGCTCTTGGCAAGAGTCTACACAGGTTTCGGGTATCCCTGCGAGCTGTCAATAAACGCAAACGATAGCAAGCGTGCAGTTTCAGCAGCTTGAAGAGCGGAGTGCCACACTCAAGTGCAAGCCGCGAGGAGGTACTGTATTGCTTCTTGCAGTATGCAAGCCGCTCATCTCTCGGATTCAAGCAAAACTGTCTCCCGCCTGCCATCAAAAGCCTCCCACAGCAACAAAGAAAAAAGTGTAACTGTACTTGCAAGTTGCAAAAGCGGCGTAACGCTTCCCACCTAGTGCACCAATGTCTATTATGTAAAAAAAAAAAACAGCACGAAAAAACATGCAATAAATGTGCGATACCAGAGCACCAAACCTGCTCAGCGTGACCTGACAAGATGCGATATGTGCGGCTGTAGGAAAAAAAAAATCGGCCAAAAATGTGTTCCCTAGAGACAAGCTGCGGTGGGTGGTTGACAAGCATCTGGGGTACGTTACGTTTTCCATACGCAAAAGCGTACCCAGAAAGCGTAACCCGCATCTCTTCAACATGTGCATTCTGGAGCAAGACCGATGGCGAGCGCCGATAAAGCCGCGCTCCATGGGCCCCGCGCGCGCTCAGGTACGCGACGGCGGCTGTCGCCGCAATGTTCATTCGAATTCCCTGCGCGTCCAACTCGAGCGTGTCACTCCCTGCTTCACTCACTCGCTCGCTCCCGCTTTCCCTCCGCCCTGTCTTCCACGGGCTGCCCACTGTGCTGGGATGGATGGCGCCCTCTCTGTGGTTGCTGCAGCGGCGCTGCTGGAGATGGCGCCACCGCATCGCGCACGCCGCGACCAAGGGCGTCTGCTGCGCTGCGCTGCTCTCGCGCCCGCACTCGCTGTTGCTGCGCGCAAGATGAGCACGAGCAGCAGGCAGAGAAGACATACCGTCTGCAGCGCATCGCGCACATCCAGCGCGCATTGGCTCTCGAGCAGCAGCAACCGCCGCGCGACGGTGCAGACCACAATGACGAGCTGAGTGTCGTCTCGGCTGATAGAGAAGGCGACACGTGCTGCGGAAGCGACGACGCGCTGCTGCTCAGTGAGCCCGCCGAGTTGCGTCAATTCTGCGCCGACTGCGCCATTCTGCCCGTACATAACCTGCGCGCGTTGCTGTGTGTGGAAGAGGAAAAAGAAATGCATCACCTCTTGGTCGTGATTTATATGCGCAGCCCTTGCGATCACACCACTGCTCTGTGTGCGGCCGTTGCGTGGCCAAGTTTGACCACCACTGTTTTGTGCTGGGCACGTGCGTCGGCGAGGAGAACCACGCGCGCTTCTGGTGGTTCCTGCTCTTCCAGAGCATCGAAGCCGCGTTCGGGATCGCCATCGTACGCGTATATATGTGTGTAGAAATCGCTGCTCTCTCGCCAGTGCGCAGCTGTTCTCATGGTGTGCTGGACGTAGGCTCACTCGGCTTTCGGCATCGAGCCGCGCGGCGCATCAGCGCACTTGTGGCCGTCCACGGGTGCCGGCAGCTTCCTGTTGGCGTCAATGCTCTGGGTGTGTAAGTGCTCTGCGCGTCTTTCGTCGCTCTTAGATGCCTCACTGCCTGTGGCCGTGTCAGCTCGTGTTCTTTTTCGTCTTTGGGCTCTTGGTCTTCCACAGTGAGTGCTAAGTGTGCACCTGTCGCGCCTACACGTCCTATTTACTGACTGACACACTGTCTTGTTGATGTCTCCATCATATGCTGTTGCTGTTTGCCAGCGTTCTTGGCGCTGACGAGCTCCACGACGTACGAGATCGGCGCCGAGCACGTGGCGTACCTCGCGGGCTTTGGCGAGTGCGACCTGCCGTTCAGCCGCGGCTGCGCTGCCAACGTCGCGTCCTTTTGCGGCTGCCGCAGCTCCGCCGGTGGCGTTGGCGCAAGAGCGCGCAGCGCGTGGCGCCCGTCGAGCGCGACGTGGAGCGCATTTGCGCGCATCTCTGGGAAAACCAATACTACAGCTGCTGCTGACGCATTTCGGTCGGTTTGGGTAATCACCGCATTTTCATCCAATCATACTTGTGATGATGAGAGCATTGTGCTTTTTTCCACCAATCACAGACTTGAAAGCATCATCAAATTGAGCTCGCCAGCAGGAGGAATGCAGGCAAAAAGACCTGCTCAACAACGCATGCATGGGGGCGGCCTGCCTCATTGCTCATTCCGCCGTCCGCGCCGCAGGTGAACGCTCGAACATGCCGCCGTCCTCGCAGCAGTGGAGCACTGAGCTCATGCCGAGCCTCGTGGGTAAGCTCGTGGTGATCACGGGCGCGAACGCGGGGCTCGGCTTCGCGACGACGCTGCCGCTCATGCGCGGCGGTGCGCACGTGATCCTCGCGTGCCGCGACGAGACCCGCGGCCAGGCCGCGGCGCAGAAGATCCGCAAGCTGCTGGCCCAGGAAGACGACGAGCGCGGCGACGCCGACAAGCAACCGCATGGCGTGGCCGAGTACATGAACCTGGACGTCGGCAGTCTCGCGAGCATCCACGCGTTCGCGCGCGCGTTCACGGCCAAGTTCGACCGCCTCGACATCCTCGTACTCAACGCGGGCGTCAAGGCCGTCAAGCACTCGACGACGGTCGACGGCTTTGAGGCACAGTTCGGCGTGAACCACCTCGGCCACTTTGCGCTCGTGTCGCTGCTGTTTGAATCGCTCAAGCGCAGCGAGGCCGCGCGCGTGGTCACTGTGAGCAGCATCTCGCACCACGGCTGTGTCGTCGACTTTGACAACCTCAACGCCGCGCCGCCGCAGTACGCGGCCATGGACGCGTACCGCCGCTCCAAGCTCTGCAACATGCTGTTTGCGTACGAGCTCGACCGGCGGCTCAAGGCCGCGGGCATCGCGAACGTCGCGTCCGTGCCGTGCCACCCGGGCGTGACCGAGAGCAACCTGCTGCCGAACCTGCTCGAGACCTACGACTCGGCCATCGTCCGCGGCGTCATCAGGTTCGTGCACTCGCTGCCGTGGGCGCAGACGAACACCATGGGCGCGCTCTGCATCCTCTGCGCCGCGACGGACCCGAGCGTCGTCCCGGGCGAGTACATTGGGCCGCACGGCTTCTGGGAGTTCTACGGGTACCCGCGCACCGTGGGCTCGAGCAAACCAAGTCTCTCGCTCGAAGACGCCGCGCGGCTCTGGGAGGAAAGCGAGAAACTCACCAAAGTGGCCTTTAACGTCACCAAGTGAGCCATGTATTCAAGCGCAGTGTAATTATATATAGTGGTGGATAAGCAGCAAAAAGCAACGAGAAGAAAAACAAAGACTGCTCAACGGCGTACTCCAGCTTGCTGCTCTTCGATAATCCATGCGGGTTCTCGATCTTAGTCCTTCTTGTCGCTGTCGCTGGCGGTCTTTGGGGACGCGCTGCTCGAGGCAGTGGACGCCTCGCCTTCCTCTTCGTCTTCCTCGCCCTCTTCCTTCTCCTCTTCCACCTTGGACGCGCTGACCGCATCATCCTCTTCTTCCTGCGACGCCGAGTTCGCGTCCGACTTGCTGCCAAGCGCTTCGTCTTCTTCATCGTCGTTGTCATCGTCCGCAATCGCAGCGCCAGCGACACCAGCAGGGGCCGTCGACTCTGTTGCGCTGCTGCTCTCTTCTTCGCCACCTGTCATTGGATCGTCCTGTGATTCAGCGACAGCGCCATGGTCCTCGTCCATGGCCTCTTCGCCAGTCTCTTCGTCTTCCTCCAGCTCGTCGTCCTCTTGAGTCGCGCTTCCAGCGTCCACTTCGTCAGCCTTCGCCTTCTTCGCGGCAGACAAGGAGCCAGTGTCGGCCGAGTTCCCGTCCTCAGACGCAGCGCGAGCTCGCTTTTTCAGGATGGCCGTATCCTTTCGGCCCGCCTCTTCATCGTCATCCGACATCGCTTCTCCACTTTCTTCGCCGCTATTCTCCACGTCATTCTCAGCTTCCATGGTGGGTTCCCCCGTCTTCTTCTCATTGTCGTCCGATGGCTCACGAGGAGATCCAAACAGAGGCGTTGCTGATGGCGTCTCTGGTGGCGTCGCGACCGGCGATTCGTCATCGTCGTCCTCTTCGCCGTCGTCGTCCATCGATCCGAGATACTCGATAGCGAGTTCCGGTTCGATCAGCCACTTGCTCGGCTCTTGCTGCTTCACGCGCGGCGACGGCGCCCAGATCTTGAAGTTTGTGCGATCAAAATCGCTACCAGAAGGCGTCACAGCACGCGGCTCCAGCGGCGTGCGGCGCAGAACGCCAGGATTGAAGTCGAGGCGGAAAGCACCTTCGCCTTCAAACACCGACTTGGTCTTGTTCAAGTACGCTGCCAGATCGAAAGTCGAGTCTCCATTCTTCTTCAGCTCAGTTTGCTCGGCAAACACCTTGAGCAATTCCTGGCTCGTGTCGTCGTTCGACAGTTGCTGCATCTGCTTCAACACCAAGGACACGAGCTTGTCCATCGTAAACAAGAAGTAGGACGTCGAGCCCATGAGACTTCGGCAGCAGTCTTCATACTTGGTATTGTCCACGGACCCGTCGATGAGTGCGTACAATTTGGACAAAAACGCTTGGTAGTCGCCAGTTTTCTCCTTCCCAGATACATCATTTGTGAGCGTATGACGCGCATGTGCCAAAGCACGCGCCGCCGGGTTGATCGTGCGACGATATCGATTCCGCTTGGCCTTCTCGCAAAGCTCAAACGCGCGCTCCAAACGGTTGTGGAGCATCTGGTACAACCGCAAAAAGCCGTACGAGTGCTGGGTTCCGTAGAAAGACACCGTGTTCTTCTCATGGATCTTGTCAGCGTCCTTTTCGTCGTCGAGCGCCTCCAGTCCGGGTGGGAAGTCCGACGCCTCTTGGATCGTGATCGCGCCAGGTTGCAAGTATGCTTGGCCAATCGGGAGGTTCACAACGTGGTACCCCTTCTCCTGGTTGTAGTACAGAACTGTGCCCTCACCGAAGTCCGTGCTCACTTCTGTTCCCGCACGCAAGCTCTTCGCTTTCTCCACGGACACCGTCGTGCGCTTGGGCTTTCGCACGAGCCACTCTTCTTCCAGCTGGAAAAACGGGAAGAAGAATGACTGCCACACTTTCGACACCTTCTCCTTGTCAGCTACGCTCAGGTTCTTCTCAGCTGCGTACGAGAGCAACCCGAAAGTGTCCTTGTGGATCTGCACAGACGCAAAGCGGTACTTGAAATGTGGTTTCCACGGCGGAGACACTCCAGTCGACGGTGGCGCGGCCGCTTCGCCTCCACTGAACACAGGCTTCGACTCTCCTGCTTGCTCTTTCCGCAATGCATCCGCAATGTCAGACGCCTCTGGTGGAGCATTGGCAGCAGGCAAGCTAGCATTTTCAGTGCTGTTCGCTTTACTCTCCGCAACAGCTTTTTCGTCCGATTCGAGCTTCTTCTTTGCTTCTTGGAGAAGCACCTTTAAGCTCGTCTGCTTCTTGTCCTTTTGCTTGAAGTAGAACGACGAGTGGTCAAGCGACTTGTGATAGTTCTTCTCGTTCACCTCTTTCCACTGCTTGTTCAGATCTTGTCGAGCGCGGCGCCACTCTTCGTCCTTTTGCTTCAACCGCTTGATGATGACAGGGATCGCACCGGCTGGGTACTTGCGCAGCAACTCCAGGATCTGAGCACCTGCTTCGCCGTAGATGCGCGAGATCGCATTGAGATGCGTCACACGGAAAGTGCCCTTGTCGACGACGTAGTTCCAAAGCTTGTCTTCGCCACCTTCCCTGTCTTTCAACACTTCGATCTCGCGCGCGAGTGGCTCCAAGACGCTGATCGTCGAGGCGTTCGCGTCGATGACCATGTCGATCTCGAACCGCTCGTCTTCACATTTGAAAAGAGCTTCTTCGTACTGGTTCTTACGCATGTTCTTGAACGAGAAGTCCTCACTGCCCGTTGGCACAGAGACCCACGAGTCGTTGCAAACACTTCGCTCCAATTTCGAGCGGTACGAGCATGGCGGGATCGGGTAGCTTGCTGGCAGCGCACGGTACGAAGGCGTCGCACGACGGCACTGCGACAAATCCGTCTCTGCAAGCGGAATGAACGGCCAGATCTCCTTCGGGCTCTGCTGCACGCCATGCGAGCAAAGCAAATTGTCAAATTCCTCCACGAGATCCGTGTGTCGTCCAAACAGGTTCTTGATCAGCGACAGCATTTCTTCCCGGCGCAAAACCTCCTGACTATACAGTTCGAGGCATTTCAGGAACTCACGCCAGTTCTCTCGCGATGGCAAGATCTTCTTGATCTTCTCAAAGATGCCCCACTCCTCCTTGTCAATGAGCACGTCGGAAAGCGCCAAGAAACCACGGCGCTCTTTCGCGTCGTACGGACGACGCTTCGACGAGCGCTTGCTGGCGAATAGCGCTTTGTTGCGCTCACGTTCACGCTCTTTTTCACGACGTTCCAATTGTTTCGCTGTGAGACGAGGCTCTTCATGACCCGAGTGCTTGTAGTGCGCAGGCTCTGCCTTGAGTTGGTCGCGACCAACCTTTCCACCCTTGCCTCTCATGGCATCATCTCCCGTCATGCCGTGATGGTCGCTGAACAACGATCGGCCTGACTTCGAGGCGACACCAGATGGCGAGTCACCGCCAGATCGAATGATTCGACCATCGTCGTGGCGATTTCCACCTTGGTGGTGAGGCATCGATTGCTGGTATGCATGTCCTTGCGGCTGGAAGCCTCCATCGCGAGAAAGCTTGTTCTGGTTCGCGAGCTGCGCTTTCCTCTCTTCGGCCTTCTTCGCCGCGTGATTCAAGCGCTTCGTCGCTTGCTCTTGAACGGCATCGGGCAAGAAGAACGTAAACTCACGAAGCAGATCCGGGTGATCGCGGAAAAGATACGACACTTGGTCTAGAACCTGACGGATTGAACGTTGCTCCTTCTGGTACGTGTGCAAGATCGCCAAGAACTCCTTATACGTCTCAGGCTCATCCGCAAAGCGCTGCTTGATCGTCGTCACGTAATGGATCGCATGGTCAAACTCGACAGGATTCGTGGCGCTGCGAAACGCACCAGCGCCTCCTTGAGCAGGTGCGTTTTGTTGGCCTGGAGCCATTGGCTGCTGCGACTGCGGCGGTTTCTTCGACGAGCTCTGCTTTCCCTGACCGCCTTGGCCACCCGACTTGGATTGACTGCTTTGCGCTGGAGCGAGCGGCTGACGCGACGGAGTCGGCTGCTTGCCTGCGAGGTTTTGCATATCGGCCGACGAGTACAGCGGAGGCGGGATCGTCACTGGAGGAGGACGAACTTGGCCCACGTTGGCACTCGAGGCCTGCGGTCCCGACGGCACGCTTGACGCAAACATGGACGGTGGAGGAGGGTTTCCTGGACGCCCCGGCAGCGGCTGCTGCGGAATCACTTCAATCGACGTATCTGGACGAATGCGATACCCAGGGGGAAGGAACGTGTTGAAGCCGAGGATGAGGTTCGGGTACCCGCGGAACAAGCTCGAGACGCGGAGAATCACGCCCGGCGTATCAATCCTATACGTTCAAAAGATCCAATAGAGAGGACAAGTTAGACACATATACACACACACAAGGAGAGATGGGAGCCCACACACGTACGCTTGCGCCTTGAAATCCTTCATGACGTCCAGGAACTGGTTGTAAATGTCCGGCTGGTCGCCGAATTGCTGCTTCACTTGGTCCAAGTACAGCAGCGCATCTTCGACACGCAGTTCTCGGTGGCGAGGGGGCGCCATGTTCGACTGCGGTCCGTAGTACCCATCATCCGGATCATTCGGGTTCGTGCGCTCCATAACATATTGGATTTGAGGCTGTTGCTGTTGCTGCTGTGGCGCTTGCTGCTGCTGCTGCTGACCGCCCTGGGGTCCAGCATCGCGTCGAGGAGGCGACCCAGGACGTCCGACACTAAATGTCGACGGTCCGGGCTTCATTCCACTCGATGAACTCGAGAGCGACGAGTTCTGGTTCTGGTTCATTCCTTGGCTCATGCCTTGTGGCTGCATGCGCACTGGGTGATTGCTATACGATACGCCAGACGAGCCTTGTCCGCCCGAGGGCCCCAGTCCACCCGAGGGCTTTCCGAGCACCGAGGCGCTGCCTGGACCACTCCCCGAGAGACCACCTCGTGGAGGGTGAAGAATCGAGCCTGGAAGCGAGTGATGCGGCGAGCGTCCGGAATTCGGCTGGCCAAGCGACTGCGTGAGTGGCGGCGGAGGGAGCGGCGGTGGACCGGCATGCAGGATCGAACCATGCGACGAATGGCTGCTTCCTCCGTGGAGCGGGTGAATCCCTGAGCTGTGGTGGCTCGAGTGGGTCAACTGCGCGAGCGACGACTGCGGGTGGAACCCATGCGGCGGGCCGTGCGACGGTTGCCCGCTCTTGTTGCCGCCCATGCCCTGGCTGCTGTTCGCGCCCATGGACGGCGGCTGAGGCGGTCCATGACGGTCACCGGACGAGCCCGGATACGACGGATTCATGCTCGTTGCTCAGAGCCACAAACAAATGAAAGCAAGCGCACGCCGCTTTCCGTCTGCTTCGACGCGTGTTGCGTCGCTTGGTCGAGTCGGATCTTCCGCGCGCGCAGGAGGCCGTTGGCGCAGACACGAGAGTGGACGCGCTGCGGACGAGAGCGGCGGACGGAGGCTGCGGGTGCGGGGACGGAGCGAGAGGAGGTGGGCGGAAGCACACACACTCTTTCTCTTCTGTCGCCGCTGTCTTCTTTTTCTCAAATGGCTCTGTGCTGTTGTGGTGGCGCGCGGGGGCGACAGAGTGCGGCGCTGGAGAGTGGATGGAGAGTGGAGCGGACGGCGGCGTACGCTCGTCGTCCACCACGGTCCACCGTGGGTTCGACCCATGCAGGGCCCAACATCGAGTTCTCCTATTGCCCGTCGACCCGTCCACTCCCCCGTCCACCACATACGCCAGAGCGTTTCTATTACGGGATTAATCGAGAATGTCACCTTCGAAAATCTAAAGTGATTTATCAAAAATGTCACTCCTGATATTTTTTTCAAAATAGAACAACAATGCAATCACTCGAAGAAAGAAAAATATGTTACCGACTTCGCGCACAAGGCCTCGCCCTGACCACGATTGCAACACATTGAAGGTATGTAAACGAACCGTCCAACGTTGGCTAAAG
This sequence comes from Globisporangium solare, assembly GCA_023335675.1. Classification (NCBI taxonomy): domain Eukaryota; phylum Oomycota; class Peronosporomycetes; order Pythiales; family Pythiaceae; genus Globisporangium; species Globisporangium solare. The sequence goes on along the minus strand of JAADVP010000131.1, from coordinate 16 downwards.
AGCAAGCCGATGGTTT
>JAADVP010000130.1:0-35532 GCA_023335675.1 Globisporangium solare | reverse complement strand
GGTAAAGATTGGCGTTTGCTTGATTGGAGTAACTTCGATGTGATCCACACACTCAAGTCTCGAAGGGTCTTTCTTCGCTAACGTTGTCGTTAGTGCAGAGAAGAGAATCCAGAGAAAGGTTCGATAAAACCGTCAGAGGGATATGTGCTAGCGAGGTAGCTTAACTTACTGAGCTGCACGTAGACTTAAACTCAGAGGGTGGTTTTATGCTGCATGAGCTTTCCACCCTCAATCCCACATTTGCTCCGTGGAACTCAAGTGTGCTCCTCGTCGTCATTCGTCTATTGTGCAGTCTGAAGCTGCAAAGGTGACTTCCTCTGTTAGCGTGGAGAATCGGCAAACACAGCGATTCTCGACAAACCACCGACGTTAGACTCGAACGCAAACAGATCGCATTTTAGCACGCTGGGATTCCGCCAGTCGCAGCAGCCATCTCACAAGCTGCAAAACTGTCGCGTACACTGGTTTGTTTTTCTTGAAGGAGTTGAGCGGTTCGATGACAAGGGGAAAGTGCAGTGAAGACGACGCGCGTCTCTTGATCCAAGAAGAGGCTCGTAAACCAGATGAGAAGGCTGCTGAGCAGACGCTGTGCTTTCGAGGGCGTCGCCAGTGAAACTTGTGGTCAGATGCGTACCCCTTCGCCACCTCAAGAGACACAGAAAATGCGGCACGTTCGAAAGCACGACGACGGAAACTTCTGCGTCATTAAACATACGCCGAACACGACGGATACGGACGTCAGCGGCTTGTGTGGCTCTGGCAAAAAGTGGCGCTCGTCCATTCATTTTATTATGTTTGCCCCTTGGGCCGCAAACTGGCGCGCGCAGTCGCGGATTTCGACATTTTCTGTGGTGTCAACACGCTCACTCGACGTCCGCAGAAGAAGAAAACATTTAAACCAGTTTGGACCAAGCTTCGCCTCGAGAAAGACTGACGTCTTTGTTAGATAGAAGGAAGAAATAAAAAGAAAATGTAAAAGTGCATTGGTCCTGTGTGCGGGTGCTGTTCTTGTGCTAAAATTTCTTTTGCATGGGGCTCGAGCTGGGTTGGAAGACTGGCGCCGCCGTCGCCGCCGTCGCCGCCGTCGCCGCCGTGGGCGTCGCGCTCACGTCCCGCGTCGGCGGCTGGAACGCCCGCGGCGCGTTCTTCTTGGCCGGACCTTCGATGTACGCGAAGAGCTCGTCGCTCATGTAGTACGTGTCCGAGCCCTTGTTGACGTTGCAGTCCTCGCAGAAGCAGAGCAGGATCGTGTTGATGCCCGTGCCGTAGACGTCGAGGAAGAACGACGCCGTCGCGTAGCCCAAGAGCCCCGTGATCTGCGAGAGCGAGCCACAAAGCGCGTTAGGTGGTTCGATAGGCTCGGAGCACAGAGAGAGAGAGAGAGCAGACAACGTACGAGCGTGGGGAAGATCGGGCTCGTGATGTGTTCGAGGTCGCCGATGAGAAAGCCTGGGAGCTGGCTCGGCGGGTGGCGGATGAACAGGAACATGAAGGACATGGAGAAGCACGCGATGAACACCTTGCCGAGCACCACAAGCAGCCCCGAGATGATGCTCACGGTCGCCACGCGCGCCGCGTTCGCGACGAGCAGCGAGAACGAGTCTTTCATCGCCGGGCAGAAACTGCGCCCTTTCATCGCGATGATAATGAACGCGTTCCTACACGCGCAAAAGTAGCACAAACGCACACACAATGTCAGTAAATTCATAGGGGAGTCTCCACTCGTTCTTCGGGTGCTGCTGGTGGTGGATGCACTTGTTGAAGAACTTGAGGATCTTTTCAAAGCACCAGAGACAGCACTTTATGCACACCATCACCACTTTGACGGCCGTGTTGCCCTGCTTGGTCGCGCGCATCTTCTGGTCCAAGTACTCGAGCGCGATGCGGAACGACTGCACGATTGCGATGATGAGGATGCCAAACGCCATGGACCCAAAGTGGTATCGGATCGTGCGCCAGCACGGGCAGCGACCGCGCCTGGCGCTTGTCGAGCGTCCAGTAGTACTCGCAGAATGCGCCGGCGATCGTCGTGTACGTCGTCGCCTGGACGAACCAGTTCGTCCAGAGCAGCCCGAACAAGTGGTAGAGCAGGAGGTAGTTGACGACGTTGTCGTTACCCACGACAGCCGCGACTGGCGTGTATCCCGTGACGTTGGCCGCCGCCGCGCTCACGTCCTGGAGCGTGATCTCGGCCGACGTCGCGATGTACGCGGCGGCCACGAGCCAATAGGCGAAGAGCCCGAGCGCAAACACCGTGGGCACGAGCGGGTAGAGCGCGAGCATGGGCATGGCCTGGAGCGCCTTGGACGCCTCGCGGATGATCCCGATCGTGATGCGGATGCGGCTGCACATGAAGATCAGCACGAGCAGCAGCAGCACGTCGCACGCGATCATGACGTAACACGCGATCGACCAGTAGTACACCTGGTCCTCCGACACCCTGAAGCCCGACGCGTTGATGTACGTGGTCGACGACGCCACGAGCGAGCTCGTCGTGGACTCGGAGACGCCCATGCGCGCCATGGCCTCGGTCATCCGCGTGTCGGTCAGGATCCCTCCTTCGAACGCGCAAAAGACCGTGATCACGACCTACATCGCGCACATGAATAGGATCACGAACCACACAAAGAGCCCGGCGCAGTAGCGCAGCAGTACGAGCCAGAAAAAGCCGAGCACCATCGCGAACACGCCGCCGCAGAGCAGGATCGGGAACGCCGCCTTCTCGATGTCGCCGATCCGGCGCGCGACCATGTACCACTTGCGGCTCAGCAACTCGTTCACCGGGTCTTCTCGCGCCGCTGTCACCTGCTTCTCCTGCTTCGTCGACTCGATGCTCGTGCAGTTGGCTCGCATCGCGAGCACGACGTTGGTACAGTCCTGCTCCTTGCAGTCGACGAGCGGGTTAAGCGTGTAGCTCGTGCCGCACGTGCGCGCCGTGATGCCCGCGGCCTGGTAGTACGCCTCCTCGTCGGGCGCGCAGTCGTCCGCGCAGCGCGCAAACATGCTCACCTCGATCTTGGGTAGCTCCACGCACCGGTAGGGCACTTCGGTCGTGTCCATCATGAGTTTCCAGGGCGAGCCCGCGGCCTCGTCCTCAACGGTGGCGCCGAGCGGCGTGTCGAGCGCGTTCGCGGGGTCCGCATGCGCCTTGTAGTCCTTGTACGCGTGCACGCAGACGCCCGCGGTGGAGTCGTTCGTCATCGGGCACTTGGGCACGCACACGCCGTAGAAATTTTTCAGGACCGACGCGTCCGCGAGCGACGCCGACACGCCTCCGTTCTGGAGCTCCAACGCGAGCAGGTCTTCTCCGAGCCGCGGGTAGATCAGGTACTTGTAATCGGTGAGGTCGTAGGCCGGGGCGCCGCCGCTTGCGTCCGCCTTGACGCCGCACGTCCTGCCCATCCAGTCCGTGCCGTAGATCAACCGCTTGGGCTCGCCGTGCTGGTACCCGACGCCGGCGATGATGACCATGCCGATCCAGAACAGCACGAACAGCAGCAGAAACAGCACGTCGGTGCACTTCCGATTGTCCGGTTTGAACGGATTCGCGCCTGCCGCAGTGTCCACATTCTAAGTCGCGAGCGAAACAAAACCAAGGCACAAACACAAGCAAGTGAGTCCTGGGCGGTCGAATCGACTCAACGAAGACAAGACGCACCGCGTCGCTGTGTTTGCAGCAGCGATTGCCCATGACGCTCGGCTCTCTCTCGGGTCTGTGCGGGACGCAAAGATCAATTGTGCGAACAGCTGCACAAAGAGGAAGAAAGGCAGCAAGAGGGAGGGGGGCGTCTGCAACGCCGCACGGTTTTGTTTTTGTCTCGAAATAAGCTGCTCGAGCGGCCTAAATCTGGCGCAGTGCAGTCGGTCTCTCCACCTTGAAACGCCACTGGGGCTGGGTAGCTCCAACCTTAGAGATACGTCGCGGCGCATTGTGAGCACCACCAGAATACCTGCGGCATTTCATGCCGCATCTGGGACCGGGACATGGAATCTGCAGTCGGGTCGAAAGCTATTTCGGCAGCAGTAGCAATCTCCGTCCTTGCTTGTTTGTCTCTCTGTCTCGGCACGGCGTTTGTTCGGTTCCCAGCGTCAACAATAGCTGCCGAGCGACTCGAGGACTCGTTGCTGTCGGCTGTTGTGGAGGTAGTACGCCTGCGCAGGGTAGAATTCTACCTGTCCTACCTTTGAATGTGACAAAAGAGGATGGCGATGGCCAGCTGGACCCGTTTTGTCACACATTCACTAACTTATATTAATTCCCTCACACTGTTGAAGTGGAGATATTCTGTCTGACACGCACGAGAGAGCGCTCATTGAGTAGAGCCGGGCCGCCTCTCTTCGTGCGTACAGCAGCGTTAAAGAGGGTCTGTCCACATAACGCCGTGCATTCCATGCCTGATAAAGAGGCTCAGAATTCTCCACAAGATGATGCTTTTTTTCATCCATGGAAGCTCTGACACTCCCTCCATGGCTGGCTGGTTGGCTGGCTGTGAGTCCTGTGTGCGCCCCATGGTCGCAGCCCGTGCGCAGAGGAGCATTTCGCGCCATTTCGCGCGTCGATGATGAAGCGAGCGGCGCTCGCGCTCGGTCTGTGCGTATGGCTGGGCAATGGCGGCGCTGCGCCGATCGAGCGCTCGATGCGTCGCGCTGATGCGCTTTCGCCATGCCCGATGGGCAAGGGGTACATGCGCGAGTGCGTGTTCGCTGGCGCTTGGGACAGCGCGATGTCTCGAGACGAAGGCAGCGACAGTAGTGATAGCGGCTCCAGCGCAGTGCTGTCTGCTGCGAACGCGACCAGCAGAGCGTTGCAGGCGCCGTCGTTCGCTTCGTCGGCGTCTAGACCCAATTCCAAGAGCAAGCCCAGGCTCAGGATCAGCGCAACGAGCAAGAGGGGTGCAGACATGAACAGCGCAGCCAACAAGGCCGTGATTGACGTCTCTAGTCGCGTGATCAACCACCTGGACTCGGTCGCGATCTCGTTCGAGATCCCCGGGCCGCCGGGGATGGACGACTGGATCGGCGTGTACTGTGCCGAGGACGAGACGGATCCGCCGCCGGACCACGACTTTCTCGATTTTGTAAAGACGTCGTACCAGTCCAAGGGCGTGCTCGAGTTCCAGCGGCTCCCGAATATGCGCTGCTCGTGGCAATTCCGTCTGTTTCGCACCGTTCAAACCGGCGGACAGCAGCAGCACGTGCGGCTCGCGCACTCGGCGTACGTGCGCATGGCGAACGGCCGCTTCGAGCCGCTGCAGATCCATCTCGCGATGACAAACTCGCCCACCGAGATGCGCGTGATGTGGGTGAGCGCGCCAGTCACGACGCCCGAGGTGCACTACGGCAGCGATCCGGAGAAGCTCATACGCGTCGTCCACGCCTCCGCGTCGACGTACGCCGCGAGCGACATGTGCGCGGAGCCTGCCAGCATTGAGGCGGCGCAGTACTTTCGAGATCCTGGTGCTCTCTACGACGGCCTCATGACCGACTTGGTGCCGGGGTCCACGTATTACTACCGCGTCGGCGGCCGTGCGCAGAAGAGTCGCGTATACAAGTTCTTCGTCCCTTTGCCTGCAGGTCAGCACGACCCGAGCAAGCCCATGAGCTTCTTTGTGTACGGCGACATGGGCGACTGGGATATCAAGGCACTCGGTGCGCTCCCAGACAACCGCACGGGCACGACTGCCGAGCTCATGCGCGACGACATGGACTCGCCTGACCACCAGTACGTCGTCGCGATGCATGATGGCGACATCTCGTACGCCAAGGGCCACACGTTCCTCTGGGACCAGTTCCTGGCGTTGATCCAGCCCGTGGCGGCCGAGTTGCCGTACATGGTCGAAGTGGGCAATCACGATTACTGCTACGCGCGCGACGGCGCCGACACGCGGAACGATCCTTCTCTTGGGAGCGTTCGCGAGCGAAAAAACGGCGCGTTCTATCCGCCCAACCCGCCGAACGACTGCGACTCTGGAGGCGAGTGCGGCGTGCCATTCAGCAAGCGGTTCCACATGCCCGACAACGGGAACAGCATTTTCTGGTACAGCTTTGAGGTCGGACTCATGCACCACGCTGTGATCAGCACCGAGCACGACTACACGCCCGGGTCGCGCATGTTTAACTGGCTCGTGAACGACCTAAAGCACGTCGACCGCGCGAAGACGCCGTGGCTGTTTCTGCATATCCATCGCCCCATGTACTGCTCCGAGATGTACGAGTCGGACTTTGAGCTCTCCAAGTACATCCGCAAGAATCTCGAGACGCTGTGCGCCGAGTACGGCGTCGACGTGGTCTTTTCGGGCCACTACCACGCGTACGAGCGCACTTGCCCCGTGTTTCAGGAGCAGTGCCGCACTGCGCTGATTGAGTCAGAGAATATGAATTCGACGAGTTTCCGTCGTTCGCTGGAAAAATCCAAGGCTCCTGTGCACATCATGGTGGGATCAGCTGGCGCAAGTCTCGATAGCGCAGGGTACTACGCAGTCCCGTGGAGCCGCGCGGCCCAGATGGAGTACGGCTACGGCCGCATGCATGTCTATAATGCGACGCACGCTCTGTACGAGTTTAAGCGCAACCGCGATCGCGTCATCGCGGATTCGGCGTGGATCATCTCCGACCACGACTGGCACGACGACATTCTGCTTGAGGCTTCGAGGGTGAGCTTTGGCCACATTAAGGCACAGAATGGGATCTCAGCTGATGCTGCGGCTATTACAGACGAAAGGAGCCAATTTATGCTCGCGGTTGACACGGACGAAGATCTGCTCCTCGACGGCATCCCGACCCCAGACGGCGACGAACCAGACCACGTTGTCGAGGACACCAACGATGGTGCTGAGGATGCAGCTGAAAGTGGCACAGGTAGTCGAGCTCATGCCGTCGCACTGGATGATAACCTGCTGACTGGGAAGGCAAGCACGTAGATGAAGTCTGGGCGGGTTGAGATGCAACACTCCTCGGCATTTTGCTATGTTTCTTGCCCGGAGAAGACTATTTATTATAACTCGGTTTGCGTTGTCTTGACTCTCCTTTTTATCGTTCATGACCTTTACCTTTTGCAGCTTCTAGTTGCCACCGGGTTTCTCAGCTTTGCACCTGCTGTGTGGTATCAATGCCTGCAATCGCATCGGACATGACGTGTACGGCGTATTCGCCTTCCAACGGAGTGGTGAGCGGGAACGTGATTTCCGCTCGCTGCTTTGAGGCCACGTGCTTCATTTGAAGAAGCTCCACGCTCGAATCTGGTTCGTTGTTATGTTCCGCTTCCGAGTGTGCAGTCTTGTTCGCCGTCGTCTTCTGCGAAGCCAGAATGACGTAAAATCCGTAGGGCTTTGGCTTCTGAAAGCGCTTTGCGTACGCCAGCGTGCTCACATTTGCATTCAATCCGACGAGTTCGACGGAAACGACGCTCTTCTGCTGGCGTTGCTTCACCTGCGCAGTCACTTGCAAACGCGGAATTGCTTCGGCTACGCGTAGAAACTCGTTCAACTGGTTCTTACTCAGCCCGGTGCTGTTGTTGTTTCCCCGCTTCGACGTCGCCTTCGTCAGTGCATTCGTAAGCTCCACTTTCTTCTGTTTAGTCAGTAGGGATTCTTGCAGCCCCGCAAACGACGACAATTTCAAATCCTCACGAAGCACCTTGAGCACGTGAGCGGAAGCGTGTGGCAATTGTGAGAAAATGTCATCGGCTTCTGCGTTAGCAAGTACTGGCCACTTCGCTTGCACCATCGCTTGGGACAATCGAATGCCTGCAAACACCAATTCGATTTGCTTCAAGAATGCGCAAATGTCGATCGCAGCACCCAAAAGTCGCGGCATTTGATCCAAGAGCGTGCGAAGGTCATTTCCAAAGTCACTCGATGGCATCCCCATTCGCATGAAATGCATTTGCAAAAGAACGAAAGACTTGAGTTCACTGCCGTGCGTTTCCAGCAACGTCTTTTGCTTCTTTGGAGTGCTCTTGAAGAGATTGGTCATGGGCGAGTGTTTCACCTTGTTGCACAGTTCCGTGATCAAAAGGCTCTGGATTTCATTGTGTCGAAGAGGGATCGTCTCACGAATCTCGATACTCGACTCACAAATCACGGCCATGATCTGGCAAATCACATCCGCTGGATCCTTCTTTTTCGATGCTTTTTCGCCAGACGAGATAATGGCTTTGATCGACGTCAGCATATTCGACACCGTCTTGACATCCACATACAGCGCGGCTGCAATCTTGCCCAGGAAAGTAGGCTGGATTGACGAATCCTTTGCATTGATGATGATGCACTGGTTCGCTTCCAGCTGTTGCAAGTTTGTGAGCACGAGCTGCTGGAAGAACGATTCCACGTCCTTCATACCGTCGACACCGATTCCGTAGAAGCTTGGGTTCTTCATCACACGGTGGAAAAGCAAGCTCCAACTGAGATACTCGAGCACGTCTTTCTTCGTTTTCAGCAACCCTGAGGCAATCTCGGCGTTCACATGGTTCGCCAGATGGTTCGACAGGCACGATTCGATCGCAAGCGGTTCGTACAAAAAGCGCTGGATCATGTTCTTTTTGCTTTCTTCGACAAGCACACACGCCACTCCCTTATCATCCAGTAGTGGGCGTCCCGCGCGTCCAATCATCTGCAGCAAATCACTGAGTGGATACGACTGGTAGCGTCCATTCTGGAAATATTCTGTACCCTTGATGATCACAAGATGCGCAGGTAGATTCACTCCCCATGCCAGCGTCGATGTCGAGATCACGACTTGAATCAGTCGGTCTCTAAACAGCTTTTCCACGAGCTCCCGATCCTTTCGTGGCAGACCAGCATGGTGCAGCCCAATGCCAAAATTAAGAGTGTGTCGGAGATTGTCGTCCTGTACACTATGTCCATCGCTCAAGATAGCGTCCATGACAGCTTCGTCCATCTTCAAGAATCGCTTTGCTCCACCATTGCCAGTACCAGGTTGCTCGTCGCCTCCGTGAGAAACACAGAACGAGATCAAGTCAAGCGCTGTCATTTTCGTTTGTGCTTTCGAGGATACGAAAATGAGCACTGGTTTCTCAGGAGAGTGTGCTTTGATGGCCATAAAGGTTGGTTTGTTCATTGCCGCCATTCGCGCAACGTAGTGGCGCTCAGGGAATCCTTGGATGTGAACTTCCATTGGTACGGGGCGTACTGACGCACGGAAATTGTAAATCTGGTTCTTGTGCTCTCGCGTAATACCAAGCCATTGGCCCACATCGTTTGCGTTTGCTAGAGCAGTCGATAACCCGAGCAAGCGAATTCCTTCCTTGCTGTTTTGAACAGATCTACTGAATCGACGCAGGCGACTGATAAGCACCTCCAACACTGCTCCTCGAGGCGCATCGCCGACCAAATGGACTTCATCAATGATCACCAACGCAATCTTGTCCATGAGTTTCCGACCGAATGCAACATTGCGCGTCAGCAAGTCCCACTTTTCAGGCGTTGTGATCACAATGTCAGCAGTATTGAGGATATAGTCGACGTTCACGACGGTGTCTCCAGTCACTTCGACGACCTTCTTGCGGAGCTGAGGATTGTGCTCGAACCGAGCTTTCCATTCGGTCACCTTCTCACGCGCTAGTGCTTTCAACGGCGCGATATACACAATCAAAGAGCGCGACGATGCGCTTTGCTTGCGGTCGATGGCTTCGCTCTCGATGTTTGCACGACTATTCTTATTCCAGACGCGTAGAATAGCAAGCTCTGCACACATCGTTTTGCCACTTCCAGTAGGCGCACAGATCAACACGTTACCGTCTTGGTAGTACAACTGGTGGAACGTTTGCGTTTGAATTGGGTTGAAAAATCGGAACTTTGACGCGTAGATTGCTTCGTAGACTGGATTCTGGAGAGAAGATAATGGCTGCGGGTGCAATCGAAGCAAGTTTGAATACATCTCGTCCTTCTCCTTCTTCGATTTCTGCATCTGGTTGTCGTCAGGAGTGTACGAGACTTCATAATACGACTCAATTCCAACAAAGCGGTCGGACAGGATTCGAATCACATAGTTCGCCTCCTTTTGCGTGTGGGAAACAAACACTGGCAGGTAGCACTCCATATCGAGCGTCTGCGTGCCTTCCTTCCAGCCCATAAAGCGACTTTGGTGGAGAACAAAGTACTCCGAGTGGTAAATGTACCCCGTCGTCGCGTCTTCAACCCAGACCCAAGAGCTCATTGTCTTGCCACCAAATGCCATGTCCTTCCATTCTAGAAAAAGCGGAAGCAGCGAGAACGCGAGCTTCAGCATGTTTCCTCCAAATGGTTGCATCTGAACCGCACCTACATCGATGAACGGCAAGTTTGTCACCCATTTCTTCACCTTTGCATTCAGGTTGTACTTGTTCGGGTCCGCGAGCGCCTCGTACAAATCGAGTTGTTGCGCTTCCACTTGGCCGACGACATCCATTGGAACATTCGGCAACTGAAGCAGCAAACACTGATCCCACCAAACTTTTTGGTCAATGCAATTGGACAACTGCAAGAACTTCTCAGCTTTTCTCGCACTGTTCTTCTTCAAGCAGATCTCAAACAGCGCACGACACACACGCGACGCATTCTGGGCAACGTAGTTGGTATCCGAAATCAGCGTAAAGCTGGAGACTCGCGCGCGTCCGATCAGACTCTGCAATAGCACATTCGTTTTCCCCTGATAACTCTCAAGACCACCACCGAGGACATCGAAGCGACAAAACTTCTTCGCCAACTTCTCAAGCTCAGGCATCTCATCTTCTCGCGACTTCATCTGCTCAAATTCGTTACTGCTGCAAAGAATAAGCAGCACTTTTTCCCAGGGCAAGCCGTCACCATCATCGTGCGACCCATGGCTCCCAGCTTTTCCATCCAACAGCTCATTAAACGTCTCAATGGATGTGTGCTGGATGTAAAAATGACTTGCAACTCGGCCCATGGAGGTGACTGCAAACGCAATTTTTCCCTCCCCTGGTTGGTCGAGACGGGTCTTCTCACGCAAGATCTTGATCATACGACACGAAGCGAGCTTCTCTGCAGCGTCCATCAATAGTTGCTTTCGGCGCTCAATCAGAAGCGGATCTCCTTGAACGTCTTCGATTTTCATACCATACGCCAGTGGGTTTTTCTTCATTCGCACATACAAATACGTGTAGCTGAGCCACTCACACGCTTCATCCAAATTGCTGACTGTCCCCGAGACGATTTCAGCGTTCAGGTGGTCAGGAAGAGCCTTGATCAGTGCAGATTCCATTGGAATACCAGTCGTCAGGAGACGCAAGTAATGCGGCAATTGATCGTGCGTTGTCATCAACACTGCGTCACCACTCGTATCGTACTGCGGTCGACCTGCACGTCCGAAAATCTGCATGACGTCTAACATACTCAGATTCGTCATGCCACCCTTGTCGGAGTTGTAGACTTGAGTTCCCTTAATGAGGACAGAGTGCGCTGGCAGGTTCACACCCCATGCCAACGTCGCCGTACAGCACAGCACACGAATGAAACCACGCTCAAATAGCTCTTCGCTCAGATTTCGATCACTTCGCAGCATACCTGCGTGGTGAATACCAAGACCATGGGTCAGCAGCTCTTTCAGCTCCTTGTTCCGACTTTTCTGGACACGTTCAACCAAGCTTAGAGGCATCTGGAGTTCCGATGGAGGAAGGAACTTTTCGATTGTGCCAGACTCTTCTTCGTCTCCTTGCGCGAGCTCCACAATAGCATGCATCGTAGCCGCAGTCTCCTTACGCGAATGAACAAACACCATCACCTGCTCGCCATGCTCGACTTGCTTGAGGCAGTGAGCCAGCGCCAATTTGTTCATCATCAACTTGACTTGGTTTTGGCGGCTCATATTCGAAGCTGCCCCCATTTTCTTTTCCAGCTTAGCTGCATCGTCATCGGTGGCTGGGGTCGTCGAGAGTGCCACAGCGGACAGACCCAACGCCTCTTTAAGATTCGCATTCGTGCTGATTCCGATAAACGTCTGGTCGAGTGGCACCGGCCGATACGTTGAGTCGAAGAAAAACAGACCACCGTTGCCACCATTGGTCGCCGCATTCTGCATTCTAGCATCCCCGGCAGGGACATACACACGCAGGAAGGACGCCACATCGACATAGTTCGGAAGCGTTGCAGACAAACCGACGATACGAATCATGCTCTGCGTGCTTTCGACACGCCGCAGAGTACGGGCGACAATTGTCTCGATGACCGGTCCACGCTCATCCGCCAACAGATGCACTTCATCGATGATCAGCAGCTTCACTTGGCTGAGCAGAGCCTGCTGCGTACTCGACTTTCGCGTGATGACATCCCACTTTTCAGGGGTCGTGACAATCACGTGAGTTTGTTCGATTTCTTTCTTCGTCAGCTGCATATCACCAGTCAGTTCTGCGACTTTCAGCTTCAGACTCGACAGACGTTGACCAAACTTCGTCACCACTTCTTGCGCAAGTGCTTTCATCGGTGCGACGTAGATGATTTTCATATTCCCCAGCGTTTTGTGACGTTGCATCTGTGATTTCACTTCCTGAAGAATGGTGAGCATGGCGACATTGGTCTTACCAGCACCAGTCGGCGCGCAAACGAGCAGATTCTGGTTTGTGTGGTATGCCGTGCGAAAGAGCTTGGACTGCAACCGATTGAGGTGCGTCATGCCACGGAATGCGGTTTGCGCAAAGTCTTCGAGACCACTGATTGGCACCAGCTTCTCATTCTGGTCAAGAGATTTCTTTGCGTGCGCCGGAATGAACACGTGCTCGTAGCCCTTGAAGTACGTTCGCTTCGTGCTCGCAGGCAGCGTCAACATGCCAGCGGACGTGAGCTGACCGGCAGCCCCTGACGTATCGTAGCCGCCTTGAAGCTGCCCAAACTCCCGCTGCAGTAGAGACGTGGATTGGTTGCGCATCTCCTCTTGCGCAAACTCACGCTGAAGTCGAAGCACTTCCGGATCGTATCCTGCAGCTTCCAACCAGTTCTGCTCGTCGTCAGAGTCGTCGCGGGCTCCACCACCGTGCGCTCTTGCCTTGCGATTCGCTTTGCGCTGCTGCTTGAGGAAAAGTTGTTCAGACGCTGTCTGGATACTGAATGAGGACCCCACAGCAGGTCTCGCGCCGGCGCCACCAACCACTGCAAACTTCTCAGCAAGCTCTTGCTGCTTCTCCACGTCTTGCAGAGTCTGACGCTTCACGTTCTTTGCGAGTTCTGCCTGGTTCTGGATCGCAAATGCAATCAGATCCATGCCTTCGACACCAACGAGACCAAACAACTGCGTTTGCACCATGTCCGGGTCACTCGGGTTGTCCTGCACTGTCTGCAAGATCATCTCAGCGAGCTCCATGGTCGTAAAAAAGCCACCCGCCGACGAGCTCGTATGCTTGGCGCATTCTTGCAGCAACTTTTCCGCTGTCTCCATCGTGACATTCGCCTTGCTCTTGCCAGATGCCGCTTTCTGCGTTTTCTTGGTCACAACCGCGCCAACCGCGCCCAACGCGGCTTCACGCTCGTTCGCTTCCTGCAGATCCGCATGGTCGACGCACAGAACCTTCAGCAGATCGCGCTCGTGGTGCGGATTCGAGATCCCCCAGATGTCGCCTTCTTCGCCCGCGATCCCGCCATGGAGCAGGAACGGATCGTGGAACGGGTACATGCGCTCGAGCTCTGCGATCGCGCTGTCGGATCCGCTGAGCGCTGATGCAGGAGAAGGAGGCGCGTCCGCACGCTGCGCGCCGCTCTTCAGAGAAGCTTTCTTCGCGGTGCCACGCGTGGGGAAACCCCCGCGCAGCGCGTCCAGGAGACTCGGTGGCGACGGCATCTTCCTCGGCCAATTGCGTTGTGAAAGATGATGATGGTCAATTCCACATTTTGGTCAAATCTACTATTAAGGTGTATAGAGTACTTGCTCTTTCCACACAGAACGTGCGCGGATAGTGCGGAGTGGGAAAATCCCGAATATTACGTGTTTGGTTAAATAAACGAGGGACAAGACACGATCAGATTCAGGTGCGTGCGTGATGTGAGTGTAGGTCCATGTAAAGTAACATGTTCCCCAAGCATATTATTCCTGAGCCAAGCAAACCGCAACATGAGCGTGTATCACGAGAAGCAGGAGCTCTATCGCTGCGGGATCCATGCGCTCAACAACGTGCTGCAAGGTAAAGCCCTGCCTCTGTTGCTTTAACCCGCAACATGCATGCGTGTGTGCGAAGTAACATTGCACTATAAACTGTTTTCTGTGCGTGTCCTGCGCAGCGCAAGTGTTTGAAAAAGCCGCGCTCGACGCCGCGAGCGACCACTTGGCCGCAGTAGGAGAGGCCGAGGGCTACGGCGGCAGCAGCAATGCGCTGCTGAAGTATGTGTGGAACCCGCATCGCGCGCCGCTGGGATTAGGCAACTACGACGTGAACGTGCTCATGTACGTTCTCGAGCAGAAAGGTAAGCGAGCAATTGTGGTCTCGACACTGCCATCGACACGCACACGCTGAAAGAGTTTGTTGCATATATGCAGGGTACAAGCTGCAGTGGGTCGACAAGCGCCGTCCGATGGCGAAGGAGCTGCTGGCGTTTGACGCGCTCGAGGGCGTGATGTGTAACGTCATCACATCATCGAGCTTGTGGCGAAGGGTGTGGGAGACGCGGCACTGGTTTGCGATCAAGAAGGTGTGTATGAGAACGGACAGCTCTCTCTTGCGCGTGGTCCGCCCACCTGCGAGTAGCTACTGACATTGACATTTGCGTCAACTACTGTATATTTTGCTGCTGGGGCTCCAGATTGACGGCGTGTATTACAACTTGGACTCGAAGCTTGCGGCTCCGGTGGTGCGTCTCCCTTGTATCTGCACCAAACAGACCCTCTCAATGATGCCAGCATTGACTCTATCTCTTACTTGAACACATGCAACTAGGCGTTCAGTTGCGAAGAAGATTGCTACGCGTTCCTGCAGGAGCTCGTGGACACGGGGGAGTGCGAGCTGTTCGCTGTTGCCCCTCGAGATGAAGTTGCAGCGGAGCCGAAAACAGAAAGCACCTCGTGAAGAGAGGAGGAGCCCATTGCTGGGCGGCAGCAAAGTCTGTGTTTGTATATTGTGATTTATGCGCTTACCGGAATAAATGAGTGGATACAGAGCTATGTAGTGATCGAATTGCTCACGCTGCGTTGCCAGCATTTATTACATGCTGCTTTGTGTGCGCGTGTCGGTTTCCTTCTTACTTGACCAGCGACGGGAAGAGAAACGTCGCCGTCTTGGTCACCTCCATCTCCACTTTCTTTTCGCTCTGATGGCGCAGGAGGCCCGCGATGTCGTCCCAGTGGAAATTGTCGGCATTGCGGCGTACGATGCTGTCGGCATCAATCATCGCTTTGTGCGGCACGTGCGTGACTGCGTACGGCTCGGGCACGTCGGCGCACCCAAAGTGCATCACCGTCGGGGCCTCCTCGTGGCGGAAATCGCGGCACACGCGCGGTTTCCCGGTCTCCGGGTTCTTCTGGTCGAGAAACTCGAGCGTCGCGCCGATGTTCTGGTCCAGATTCACGAGGATAAAGTTGGCGAACTTGTTGTGGCCCTGCTTGGACCGCGCTTCAAAGTCCTGGACCTCCTTGACGCACGCCCGGCTCCACGTCGCGCAGAAGAGCACGACCGTCGGCAGCTTGGTGCGCTTGATGATCTGCAGGAGGCTGTGCGAGTCGCCTGTCTCCAGGTCCACGAGCGTCAGGTCCGGCGCCGCGTGGTTCAGCACACAGGACATGGCAGCTTTGCGTGTTTTCTCACGGTGATGTCGTCGCTCGCAATGCGCTCGCTCGAAGAGGCTCACTCTGACGGCTTTTCATGCGACTCACGTATATCTATAGGAAGTATTTAGAAACCACCGCCCCCACACGCTTCTTCAGGTTCGCATTTTTCGCATGTTACTAATTAATGAACAGCTCCTTCGAGGCGCTTAGGCGGAGCTCGTGGATGCCGAAGCATCTTTTTGGATGCTGTTGCTACTGTTCGTGCGACTGAGCTGACGGTGCGGGAGCCCCCCACGCATACTGTCAGCGCGGTAGCTTTTCCGACGCGTGAGCGTTGTCTTGCTGTTGAAGTTGAGGTGCTTCGCCGGCTGGTTCTTATTTGTGGTCAACTGCTGGATGCGCTGCTGCTGTTTCTCTTTTTCCTCGTAGACGCGCCGCTCGGCACGCTGACGCGCTCGTTGCAGCGCTTCTTTCTCGTTGAAATGCACTACATACGCTTGATTCCGACTCGCATTGATGCGCATACTGGACTTGATGGTGCTCTTCATGCTCGAGTCGAAGCGGAAGCCGGAGAACAGCGTCTCGATCGGGGGCACTTCGGCATGCGCAAAGAGCTCACAGCTCAGAACATCGTTAATCGTAATTCCGTACGAGTTCTTCTTGCTGTTGCTGGTAGTGGCAGTAGTCTCGACCGATGCCACAGACTCGCAATCATCGTCAGCGTCCATATTGCCACTGCTCACAAAGCCACTGTCGGATGACGACGACGCTCTGCTGATGTAGGTGGGAAAGAAGATCAGATCCAAGACGTGGGCGATCTCTGGTGCGAGCAGCTCCAGCACGCCTTCTTCAGGCTGCACAGTCGTAAGCTCCATGCCTGTCGCCATCTCGTACACAAGACGACCAAACAGCAGCAAATCCAGCTCCACTTTCCCCTCCAAAGGCACTGTGAGCTCACGAACATCCTTGTAGCGATCGATCGCCAACAGTGGCGTATAAATATCGGAAATGCGAGCATTCTCCTGGTCGATTATCACGTTCCCCGAGCTCAAATGCTCGCAGACAATCCCCTTGGAGCGAAGCGCTACGAGTGCTTCCAAGATCTGCCGCCCAAAGCGCGCAATGTCGCTAAACGGAAGCGGCGACGCGCCGACAAGACGGTACTTTTCTTTATACAACCGCGTCGGATTCGCGCGATGGATGCGATCTTTCAGACTGCCTGCTGCGATGAACGGCTGCAGAACTAGCAACCCTTTTTTCTCCTTTGAGTAAAAGATGTCCATCACGGGGAGGATGTACGGATGCTGCAGCACACAATTCAACCATTTTCAGATGCGCGCCAAAATCGGCAACATGTGTGTAAAGACTAACAGACAACAGCACAAACGCATACCTTGAGCGTCACGAGCAGCGCTTTGAGCGTGTACAGCAGGTTTTCCTTCTTGAAGTCGAGAAAGCTGTGCTGCACGGGGAAAAGCGTGATGAGCATCTCGCCGCATCGGTCCTGCAGCAAGTTAACGAGGTCCACGCGGAAGCAGAACTTCTCGTCGCGGCGGCCGATCTCCGGGAACGCCTCCTCGCGCCACGCGAACAGCGGGTTGTTCTTGCAGTACTTGGCCGCCAGCAGCACCGCGAGCGCGCCGTTGAACGCCATACGCCCTCTCTTGCTTTGCTTCTGCGGCCGCCGACTCAAATGAGCTCCTCCCGCATTTTGGGGTTTTCTTTCTGCGGCAGCTTCATTCCGCGGATTTTTGCGGAAAGGTCAGTACCGGTACTGTTTCGGTTCAAAACCGGTTTTTAAGAGCGGCTCACATTGAACTTGCGCGAATTTCTTAGCCAATCAGCGACACGTTAAACCAACCTCTTTTTTCATCCAATCCAAGAAACCGACAACCGAAGTTGCACGAAGGTATCAAAAGAGCTGTTCCCAAGATTCGCTGTCAGGAAAATCGCGAAGGCCTCAAATCCGCAAATAGCGCACTGCTGGTACAAACGCGCTGTGTTGCAGCGGAGATAGGCCAGCATTTATTCGCGCAACCTCACCGAGCGTAAACCGTCCGCCGCGACGCCGTCGATCTGAGCCCCTCATCTCATCGCGGCCCCCCTTATAAAAGGAAAAACCTGTGGCGCCCGAGCATTTCCGAAAGGAAGCCCCGCTCCGCATCTTCCTCGTCCTAGAAAGCCCATGATGTTCGGCCGTGTGTTGCGCAACAACAAGAAGGCGGCATCGGCGCTGCTCAACGTGCCTTCGCAGCAAGTGCGTCGCCTGAACCTCCATGAGTACCAGTCGCTCGACATCATGAAGGGCTTCGGCGTCGCGACCCCACAGGGTATCCCGGCGACGACCCCAGCGGAAGCCGAAGCCGCGTTCAACAAGATCAAGGCCGGCCGCTGTACGTTTCTCATTCCGCTTTTTGTTTGTTTGCTTGTTTTCGCCAAGAGGCCACGACTGTTGCATCGTGTGCATCTAGAGCATTCAACGAGATGGTGGTTGCTGACTTGCTCTTGTCGTTTTGGATGCGTGCAGCGGGTGTTGATGTCGTGATCAAGGCGCAGGCGCTCACCGGTGGTCGTGGTCTTGGTTCGTTCAAGAACGGATTCAAGGGTGGTGTCCACATGTGCACCAAGTACGTATTCCTGACGATGCACAGTGCCCGCTTGCGATCGTGCGCTTGCCAAATATCCTTCTAACGCGCTGATTGCTGCTGTCATGCATCAATTTCAGGCCAGAACAAGCTAAAAGCATCGCGGAAAAGATGCTCGGCCAAACGCTTGTGACCAAGCAAACCGGTGCCAAGGGTATCGAAGTCGCCAAGGTGTTTTTGGTGGAGCGTGTGTACATGCGCCGTGAGATGTACTTCTCGATCTTGATGGACCGTGCGTCGCAGGGTCCAGTGATCGTTGCGTCCCCAGCCGGCGGTACCTCGATCGAGGACGTCGCGGCCGCGACCCCAGAGTTGATCTTCACGGAAAAGGTCGACATCATGAAGGGCGTCACGGACGAGCAAGTCGCTCGCCTTGCCAAGAACTTGGGCGTGGACGATTCGTCGGTGCCAAAGCTCGAGGCGATGATCCGCAACCTGTACAACTTGTTCATCGGTGTCGACGCCACGCTTGTCGAGATCAACCCTCTCGCTGAGACCGCTGATGGCCAGATCTACGCCTGCGATGCCAAGCTCAACTTTGACGACAACGCTGGCTTCCGCCACAAGGAGATCTTTGTCCAGCGCGACAAGAGCCAGGAAGACCCACGTGAAGTCGAAGCCGCCGAGTACGACTTGAACTACATTGGTCTTGACGGCAACATCGGTTGCCTCGTGAACGGCGCCGGTCTCGCCATGGCGACGATGGATATCATCTCGCTCTACGGCGGCTCGCCAGCCAACTTCTTGGATGTTGGTGGCGGCGCCACTGAAAGCCAGGTCAAGAAGGCGTTTGAGATCCTGAACGCTGACAACCAGGTCAAGTCGATCCTCGTCAACATTTTCGGCGGTATCATGCGCTGCGATGTGATCGCTGCCGGTATCGTCGCGGCCGCCAAGGACTTGGGCTTGAAGAAGCCGATCGTCATCCGTCTCCAAGGCACGAACGTCGACAAGGCTCGTGAACTGATCGCGAACTCGGGCTTCAAAATGATCATGACGGACGACTTGGACGACGCCGCCGAGAAGGCCGTCAAGATCGCCGACATTGTTGCCCAAGCCGAGAAGGTGAACATTAATGTTGCGTTTGAGATTTAAGCGACACGTAAATACACATGACCTGCTACTCTACTTCTTTCTTTGATGCCACCCGCAAGTGTGATTCCTAATCGTTTGCTTTAGCCTCACTGCCTCATGTGTGTGTGTGTGTGTCTATCGATGCGAATGCCGATTGCGATGTGGAATTTGCTGTTTTGTATTGTCGTCAATTAGGAGAAAACCGGTGCAGTCGCTTACTAAGGCAGTCTCTCCAGCGCAATGCAGTGGTTCTCTCTCTCTTATTATAAAAGCCTGTGAGTGCGCTGCCTTCAATTGCTGCTTGCTTCTTGTGCGTGTGTCGCTGGTGCCACACATAGCGTCCGCGCTTACTTGGCTTCTCGGCCGCGACCAGCGCTCGAGCTCATTGTGTTGATTATCCACTCCATGCCCTCTTGCAGTCCCTCGCCGGTCTTTGCCGAGCACGCCTGGATGTGCCACGTGCGGTCGCGGATCGTCGCCAGGTTTAGTGCTGTGGAGATCTCGGACGAAGGCAGCGTATTGAGCAAGTCCTGCTTGTTCGAGAACACGAGGGTCGGCACGTTCGCGAGCTTCTCCTCCAGGAGCGTGACCAGCTCCATGCCCGTCTCCTCTAAGCGGCGACGGTCAGTGCTGTCAATGACGTAAATCTTTCATACACAAGGCGCACACGTGAGCCTCAAATATAAACAAAACCCAGCCAGCACGCAAGTTGGCACCGTACCAGCGCGTCGGTTTGCTCGTAGTAGTTTCGCCAGTACGGGCGGATGGTCTTCTGGCCGCCGATGTCCCACATGTCGAGCTTGAAGCCGTCGACCTGGAGGCTCTTGACGTTGAAGCCCTGCGTGGGCATGATGTGGCTGATGTCTTCCTCCGAGAGCTTCTTCACGGTCGCGGTCTTGCCACCGTTGTCGAGCCCGAGCACGAGGATGCGCGTTTCGCTGTCGTCCTTCTTGAGCTTGCGCAGCAGGTTCAGGAGCCCCATGATCGACTAGGACAGACGGACGGACGAAAGGAGAGGCGGGCGGGTGAGCGTGTGCGGGTGCGTGCGTGTGCGGGGATAGCGACCGCAATGTGGCGGCAGGCAGAAGCCCACGCGGCAGGGAGGCGGGCCGTTATCCCCCCCCCACTGCCACCGCGTGCAGACGCCAGCCATATTGAAACGACGCCATCATGCAGAGGGGTCGTTTCGAAACAACACGTTGAACTCGCCCAAGACTTAGAAATAGAAACGAGTCGATCTATTTTTGAAACCCCCTTCTCTTCGTATTGACGAAAAGAGATCACAGCGAAGCGTTAGAAGCGTTTCTATTTCGTTAAATAGGGTGGGTAACATAAAACTTGAAGATAAGGTGTCCCACGTGATATTAGGATGGCGAAATGGGTGGTGGCCCACCACTTTGCTCGTGTGGAGACGCGCTTGTGGCTGGATTGAGAATGGCACTTTGCATTTGGACGCGCTTCGAAGAACGGCGACAGCCGCGAGGGCCAGGCGGCGCGGTCAGCTGGCTGCGTGTGTAGTGTAGTGAACGAGTCCATTTGTGTGCGTGCATGTGCCTGCTTTATTACATTTGCATCGTTATTGCATGGGGCTCAAGGGATGTTTGCAAAAATACCAAGATCTGCTCTGAATTCATTTGAGGAAATCCCTCGGTAACACGAGGACGAATGCGCTGATGAGCTCCCCAAATCCACCAAATGCATCTAGTCAACAGTACAGACGATATCTGTAGATAGGTAGACAGGTGATTGATTGTAAACGCAAAAGAATACACACAAGTGCTGTTTGCAAAGCAAAAACGTGTTACTCAAGTGTGGAATTACGCTACAAAATACTGATGGACTGAAAGAAGGAAGAGTGAGTGCGAGCGCAGCAAAGAATGCAAAAGGCAGCATCTCGCCATTCGTTCTGTGCGTGGGGCGCTTTCGCTCGAATAAAAAAAGGGGAAGGAGAGTACGACCTGTTGCTCTATGCCGCGAGCGCTAGCTCGGTCGTCGCCGCAGGGAGTCCACTTGGCAGGGGCTCTGCAGCTACGACTTCCGCTTGGTCGTGACTGAGCTCAACAGTGGACGCGTCGCTATGCTTCCGGAGCAGCGCAGTCGACAAGTGTGTGTCTTCGGTCTTCGTCGTGAGAGCACTGCTTTTGCTCGTGGTGGACTCGTCCTCTGCCACGAGAACCGTGCGCGTTTCTTCCATGGCCGCGTGGAATTGCTCCTTTGTTACTGGCTTTCGAACGTGCACGCGGTGGCCCTCATCGCCTTCCGATGCAGTGTCGTCGTCACTCGTGTCGCTAGCGTGGGTGTAGTAGTTGTCTTGCTCGTCGTGGATTTCCTCGAGAAGACTCGCTGCGTCATGGCTGCTCACCGACAGACCGGCCTCACTGTCTTGATGCTCGGTCTCCAAGTCATCTCGGTTTTCCTCTTCCTCCTCGTCCACGCTGCCAAGCGAAGTCGGGTGCGGAAATGTGACCGAGAGTGAGCGGCGTGCTCGAGTGCGCGGCTTCGTTGGCGCTGGCGGGTGAGTTTCATCGGCCGACCAGCGTCGCGGTCGCGTGACGGAGTCGTGCGTCATTTCCACTGGGAGCGATCTGCTCTTGAAAAATCTGGCTTCGGCCTTGGTTTCCTCTGGACCAATGACGAACTGCGTCTCATCGATCTCACTGTGGGTCTGGGAGCCGAAGTCGCTTTGGCTTGCACTGCTGCTCTGCGAGTTGTTGCCGAGCGCAATGTCCTTCGAGAACGTCGTCAGCAGCGACTGGATCAGATTCTGCTTGCGGTTGAATGTGCGCATCGCGTCTTCGACGAGTCGCTTCTCCAAGGTGAAATCTTTCTTGACTTTCTTGCGGCTGCGCAGCGCCTTCTTGATGCTCCGGTAGAGCGCTTCCTCGCGCTTGCCTTCGTCCTGGAGCACCCTGAGTTCGTCGAGGAGCTCTTCGACCATGAGCGAGTTGCCGAGCACTTCGGCGCGCTCAATGTCTTCCTCAATGTCCGTAAGCTGCTGGCGGCGCTCGCGCTGGTTGATCACGTTCTCGACGATATCGGCCTTGAGCAGCTCGATCTCCTCGCTGATGCTGAAAATGCGCTTCTCGAGCCGGTCGTGCTTGCGCAGCATCATGTCGCCCACCTGCATGTTCGTGAACGCGACGCACTTGAGCGCCTTGGTGATCTGCTTGGATGTCTCCACGTAGTCTTCGACCATGATCGGGTTCGAGATGAACGACATTGCCATGGCGGCTGCTACTAGTCTCTATAGCCGAGTGGGGATGCTGTCGTGGGCGTGTTCCGTCCAATTGGGAAATGAGCACATGGTTTTTCTTCTTTGCTCTGCCGATGCGCGGAAATAGACGCGCAGCAGCGTCGCAAACACACCCTCAGCGCGCCTCCATACGCCCGAGCGCGCCACTCGATCGGCGCTTGTCCGCGCGCGCCAAGTTAGCTCGTGTGCGCGCCATCCATGCTGCGGCGTCCAGCAAGAATACACACAAAAAAAAGAAGTTACTGTAGGGTGAATGTCCCGCGTTTTGTGGAGTATTCGGGACGTCGCGACCACTGCTTTATATAGAAGATTGCACGGATGAGTTGATTTGAGGGACACGTCCCGAAGGGGAATAGACTTCAATGAGGGACTGTTTAACGTTTTTTTTACCCCCCATCTAGCGGAAGAGACACGAACGAATTGCCCCAATATGCGCAATGCCTGCTGTTTATATGGCGCCTCTGATATCGTTCCCATGGTCTATTCTCGTTTCACTATTGATCGGACTGACGAGATCACTTGCTTTGGCTGTATGACATCGCAATTGCCTGCTCCGTGATGCTCGTTAGGCGGTTGTTAAGCTGCTCAAGCAGCCTTGCTGCGCCATCATCACCAAGTGCCGGGCGTTGGCTTGAGATTATGCTACTGTCTGTGCATGTGCTATAGTCAAGTGCGAGACCTTCAACAAAGCTGCCACAACTCAAATGGAATGGGAGTCTCATGGATTCTGTGGCTCGCAGGCGCGGAAGGCCGAAAATCCTCATCCTCATCGCGTGTCATGTCTATTCCGGCCCGTAATTGCTGCATGAGCCCGTTTCCACGATGTGCATGGCGTCACTGGCGCGGTTTACTGAACTCAAACGCTGACAAGTGAGTCTCTCGGAGCACGACAGAAGATCGCTGAGCACAGAATATGGACCAAATGCCGCACAAGAGCAAGGAGACAGTGACCAACCAGAGTGTGTGGACGGCTCTGTGGCCCGTCCTTGCAGTTGCGGCACTCGCCAGCGCCCCCCAATGCAACGAGTGGTGGTGATTGAACCATTGATTCATTCCCCCTCCCCACACGCACGCATGCCACTCTTTCGCGTCGGAGGCGCGTGCGTATCTATGGCGCACAACGCACGAATGGGATTGCATCCGCCGCCGTCACAATGCGACGCCGCGGATCACGTCTGTTGAACCAATTTGTGGTCCACACACGATTCGTGCATCTATACTATCAAATAGGATATGTGGCGGGCATATGCTATTCCATAGTATTTACACATATTCCATATAGAATGATGGTTCAAATGGCTCCGCTTTTGACCAATTGCAGTGTTGTGTGGGCAAATCAACTGGAACGTGACGCCACCAGCCTACGTCTGCAATGTCTTCCCGCGATACAAGTTGCCTTGCAAGCTCACATTGTCACTCTGTGCCTTGCGACTTGCGAAGCCACGCGAACTAGAAGTTAAAGTCCTCGCCAAAATGCTCGAGGGTCGCTTGAATCGAAAACACGACCCATAGTACCAGCTTCACCTGCACTTGCTGCCATTGCAACTCCAGGACAAACGTCAGCTGTCGCACGGCCGAGACGCGCAGCTTGAAGCGAAGCACCGCGACCATCAACGCCAGCGAGAGCCCCTGGAGTGCCGCATACACCAACACCGTCTCGATATTCGCGTTCAGTGTGACTTCGTCGATGTCTCGAAGTTGTGGATAGTAAACTCGGTTGGGGAGACGGAACGCGATACCCAGGCACACCTACACGCAAAAGCGAGAGTGCGGTCAGCACCATTCGTATCGGCGCCAAAAGTGTGAGCCTCATCTCAAACACGTACAATACATGATCGGAATCGCTGCTTCCATAAACTCCACGAGGAGTACAAACTCGGTCCAGTAGAGGACTCGCAACATTTGCAGCACAAACTTCAGTCGTTGTGTGTCGCTCGTTGCAGCGATTGTTTGCTTCACTTCCTGTGTAAGGTTGAAATTGACCAGGTTCGGCTCCGTCTCGGCCATCCAGGAGGAGCTAAATCGACGCAATTGTAATGATGCTGGGCTAGGCTGCTGAGTATAGGTTTGCTTGTTCGGCAGTACGCGAATGGAAGGTGGCTTTGCGCTTGGATAAATGCGATGCTGAAAGTGTCGATGCAGTGCCTGGGACCGCACTTGAATAGTATCGTGTTGCAAAAGCGCTGGGTGCGTTTCGATAAGGTACGTCGTCACCTCCATTAGCTGCAACTTTATGACGCGAGGCTGGAGAGAAGCAACACTGGCACCTGCAGTATCATTGGATCCGAGGCTGTCCCCAACTGAACGATGCGAAAAGACAATTCGCTCGGCATCTTGGGCCGATGCCCAAATGCCGACCAACGACTTGATCGCAAATGCAAAATCGATCACCGTGAGCACAACAGCTGCATGGTACGATGCGGTGCTTTGCATACAGCACGCCACGTAAAGCGCGTGGAAGATCTCGACATTGAAAATGATGAATTCTGGCTTGCCATCTTCTACATCTGGAAGTGCGAAATTGATAGCGTTCTTTGTCAAAAGCTTGAGTATCGGGAGCAGACATGCAACGGCGACCTGAGCGCCTCCAGTGAGCTACTTGAACACGAAAATGTAGGCCGGGTACACCAATATCATCGAGATTTGCACCAACACAATGAACATGTACCTGATAAACTGGCGTCGGACAATCTGGCTTCCACGAAAGTGCCTTCCTCACGCCACGAAGATGCCGGTTGTCAGACTCGCTAGCCACCCAGGCACACACAGCACTTCATAAAACGGCAAGGGGAACCACCCAGTCGCCCTTGAAAGCGCAATTGAAACGCTGTGGTGCCCACTGCAACGAACACTGCCACAAGCCCCAAATGCACAAATCGCATTGGTAACTGCGTGACGAAATCGCGGCACTGATGCATGAATACGAACGAGATGCACCATCCAGCACACAGTGCTCGAATCCAGAACATGTGGCTATGGCCGAGTCCACTTTCGATGGGCTCCAACGGGATGAGATCCATAGCAGTTATCGTTACGAGGCACGGCAGCAGCGTCAGAATCAGCACCGACACAAGACGGACACAGCTCGCGCGCTCGCAGTACCGCTTGAAGTTGAACAATCTCTGGACGGAATAGCTGCCGTGTCGCTCGACGTGGAACTTGTCCCATTGGCGCCCAAAGGCACCCCGCAGCCTTGATATCCAGTCGAGCAGCACCATGGCACCAATGAACGCGTACGAGTTGCAGCCTCAGCCTTGTGAGAGAACTGAAATGAATGGCGTGGTGCTGTCGATGTGCCTATAATAAAAACCGTGCGCGTAGTCTAAATTAACCACACGTTTTCTTATACCCAGCACACCTATGCATTGGAGCCAGGCAAGCGAACAGATCGTACTCGCAAACAGATCCCACGCGCGGCATCTATTTGCCACGTCACGGTGAGTTCGAGTTCTCCCATCGTTTCGTTAAAAATAAAAAACAACTCACGAATTTGCGGAGCTCATGCGCAGTGTCAACAGTAATCATGACGACAGACTGCAACATGTTCCTCACAGCCACTCACCAGCGGTCATCGCATCGTGATTTAGTGGGACACTGCAGGATCGCGAGATGTGCGCAGAGGGCGGACCGCACGCGTGCGCGCGGCCCATTAATCCGCGCCGATTGGCGCAATGCGCGCGCGGCGCGTGCGTGAATAACCGACGAACGGAGCGCGCGTTCCCATCCTTTGCACGTGAAGAGGCATTGATTGATCCGCGAGACCCACGAAACGACCCAGCGAGTGGGGTACAGTGATATCTCTCTAAATTAAAAAGCCACTGTGTCCGGATAATGGCACTGTCGCGGCAGAGAGTCGGAACCGCAGTCTGCACCCTCGGAATATCATCTTTGACGATCTCATTTTCTTTCCCGCCTTTTTTCTGCCCACACGACGAATCAGAGGCTTTCGGACAGATTCACTGGTCGGGATCGATTCAGCTTCAACTTTTAAAACTAATAACACAATGCGCTGCAATGCGCCGCCAATCAGCGCCAAAGGAGACCGCAATCCACCAACACTCTCGCCGAAAGTCGCACATTGTGGACAGCTCCAGCGTCAAAACTCGCCAGCGCGCGCACCGTCGAAACTCTTCCGCCCTCCACCTGCACCTGCGCTTTGCGCCGCCTCGTCTTCAGTGAGGAGCCCACCGCAGCGCAGCAGCGAAAGGAACATTTTGCGCACGTGCGCTGAAAAAAGTGCCCACCTGCGCTACATTCCTCCCTGCAAAGCCTCCAGGATAAGGCAAATAAATCATGCTCAATAATATGATAATGAGGAGCGCGTCCTATACCGCATGTGAATCGCGCTGCAGGCCGCGTAACGGGGACCCGTCATGCCAGCTCTTTTAATCGGATTAGGGGCGAATCCGGCCGACGTGGGGCCATCAGCAGCCCCTAGTATTGTGAGGCAGGCGATTCTGGCGAGCGGTGGCGCTGGCGACAAAAGAGCAGACAAGCCACATCGTGGTGTGCTGTTTGGTTGGATCCGGTTTGTTGCTTGCATTCTCCGTGCTCACTCTTCCCAGTCACTCCACCCACCACCGTTGCAGGCGGAGGGATGCGACGGATCCGCAACTGCACTTGAGTCAACCGACAGCCTCCACAAACTACAGCAGCGGCGTCCTCAACACCACCATTCACTTGAACAAGCGATGCACGTAACGCTGCTGCCGATTGTTACTGTAGTATTAGTCCCGACCACGAAAAAGAAAAGCAACCAAAGCCGTTCGTCGATGGCTGTTCCCCAGCAGCATCATCAATTCAAAGAGTCTCTGGCACAAAAACTGGCCAGTTGCGCGCCTGACTTATCGTTTCTAAACTGCCCGTTTCTAAATCTAACGGTCGCGATGAGTAGTGAGTGACCAGGATCTTTTTTTTTTTTCTTCTTCTTTTGGCGGCAGTTAGTTGCAAGACGCACCATCCATTCGCGCATTCGCCCGCTCCCGCGCACGCACGGCCCGCACGCCCCCACGACGCCCACAGGAAGCATGGCCAAGAACAAGTCCCACGAGCTGCCCACGACCGTCGGCGGCAAGCCGAAGACGAGCCCCATGAGCGCCGGCGGCGTGCCCAACTACGGCTCCACGAACGGCGTCGGCTCGGCCAAGATCATGGACCAGGTCAAGTCGGCGCACTCGAACCGCGACGCCGAGGCCTCGCGCCAGCTGCACCAGCTCAAGCTCGAGATGTCCAAGCATGACCACGCGCAGGAGAACCACATGATGGGCGGCGACCACATCAAGAGCGCCGTGTACGGCGGCCTGGACGGCATCATCACCACGTTTGCGACGGTCACGTCGGTCGCCGGCTCGGGGCTGCCGCACTCGGTCATCCTGATCATCGGTCTCGCGCATCTGGTCGCGGACGGGCTCTCCATGGGGCTCGGCGACATGCTCAGTAGCCAGGCGGAGGCCGACCTCGTCAACCACGAGCGCGCGCGCGAAGTGTGGGAGTTTGAAAACTACCCCGAGGGCGAAATGGAGGAAATGATCGAGCTGTACGAGAAGAAGGGCATCGCGAGCGACGACGCCAAGCTCGTCGTGCACACACTCGCCAAGTACAAGGAGGCGTTCATTGACATCATGATGGTCGAAGAGCTCAACCTGATGCCCGTGGACGACGACGACAGTCCGCTCATCGGTGGCGTCGTCACGTTCGTGTCGTTCATGGTGTTTGGCGTGATCCCGCTGCTGTCGTATCTCGTGAACCTGATCCCGGGCCTCAGCATGAGCCCCGAGACAGCGTTTTACTCGTCGTGCGTGCTCACGGTGATCACGCTCTTCCTGCTCGGCGCCGTCAAGGCCAACTTTGTGGGCCAGAAGTGGTATAAGTCAGGCGCGTCCATGGCGGTGAACGGCACGGTCGCGGCCTCGTGCGGCTGGCTCATCGGGTACCTGCTCAAGCTCACAGGCATCCAGGACGTCGCATAGATGATGAGCGTATGCATTCACGTAATTCTATTTGGCAGCGAGAACACAAGACGAATATGACACAAAGAGAGAGAGAAAGCGAATATGTGAGTAATCACGCAGCCCAAGAGCAGCGTAGAGCATTTTTTTTTTATCCCCGGCTGCGAGTTAATACTTTTCTTTTTTGCATATCATTACCGCACGTTGTTTTTTTTCCTCATTTCTTTATACGCGGCCATCCATTCTCATGGAAAAAGGACCGAGTTACTTTATTTTGTGTACATGCTCTGTGCATTCGCATCCGGTTAGACGCCCTCGACAAAGCCCGCGATGGCGCGCACGAGGTCCCAGCACGTGACCTGGAGCGCGAGGCTGCCGAGCACGAGCACGCCCGCGACCATGAACAGCATCGTGAATAGCATGGTCCAGGGCGCCACGGGCTTGAAGATCGCCATGAGCGGCGACTCGGCGTCGAAGATCGACGTGCGCAGCGCCGAGCTCAGGATCATAAAGTTGTGTAGACAGCCCGTGTGGCAGCTCACGCTCAGGATGCGGCCGTCCGACGTCCACTGCAGGCCCTCAAAGCTCAGCGCGATCGACGGCGTCGTGCCGCTGCTGCCACCATTCCCTGGCGCTGCTGCATCGCTCATCTGCCCAGACGCACTGGACGACGACGACGACGGCGCTGTCGACGACGATAGAGACGACGACGACAGACTCGGGTCGGTCTCAAGGTACTCGACCGCGATCTCCTTCCAGTCGCTCATGCGCACGACCTTGATGCAGTTGTCGCCGCACGTGGCCACGGTGCCGTTGACTTCGTTGTACACGATCTCGCGCAGCGAGTACTCGTGGAACTTGGCGCAGTACTGCTCCTGGCCGATCTCGTTCAAGTGGGTCGAGATGATCACGACGTACCCGGACGAGAAGCCCGCGATGATGTACCCGTTGCCGAACCACTGGTACGACACGATGCTCCCGTAGCGGGACTGGAACGCGAGCTCGAGCGCGTTCTCGCGCTCGTTCAGGTCGTACAGCAGGATGGTCTTGCCGCCCATGTTGACCGATAGGATCGCGTCCTTGTCCTCGCTCTTGCCGCCAAACTACAAGCGTGATCACCACGTCAGACACGGTGCTCTGCGCTAGCAATGACGAATATGACGCGCTGTTTCCAGGCCGCTTACCGTGATGCTCTGCGGCGACGCCTTGATCTTGACCTGGTCAAACGTGCGGCCATCCGGCAGGCAGATCGTGATCTGCCGGTCCTCCGAGCCGAACGCGAACTTGTTCTCCAGGTTCCAGTCGCCGCAGAGGATGCGGCGCTTGTGCTTGCTCACGACCTGGATCTTGTCGCCCGTCGCGTGGTCGTAAATGTACACCTGGCCTCGGTTCGTGCCAATCGCGAGCTACACAACGCGCGTTCTTTGCAAAATGAGATGATCATGCGCGCCGCAAGGCACGAGCACACACAAAGGCATGACGAGAGCGTACAAGCAGCGAGTGCGGCGCCTTGGACCACTTCATGAAGCTGATATCCTTGCACGGCAGGTCGACCAGCTGGTGCTCGCGGATCTTTTTCGGCTCCCAGAGCACGAGCGACGCCGAATTCGCCTGCACGATCGCCAGCATGTCGCCGTTCTTGCTCCATTCGAGCAGCGTGCATGGACTGCATACCCACACAGCCACGCACACACACAAGAGTCCGTCGCACCTAGAACAGCCAGCAGCATGCAGAATCAGAAAATAAATAAATAAAACAACGCGTACCTGGGCGACGGCGGCACGATCTGGTCGACGAGTTTGCCGCGGCGGCCGAAGATGTGCGCCACGCGAGAGCTGCCCGCGGACGCGACGTACTTGCCGTGCGGGTCCCACGCGTACTTGACGGCGCCCGTGCCGTGGTGGCGCGCGTCCACCGAGAAGAGCATCAGCATCGTGCTTCGACGCCTGGAAATGGGGCAGCGCGATCGCTATTGACGAGCTCTTTCCCCTCGAGAGTGACCGCGCACTTAGTAGGGATCTAAGTACGACGAGCTCTCGAGTGAATGCGCACTCAGCACGAGATCGAAGTACGCGCGCACCTTTCGACTGCAAGACCCAACTAGATACGCACGCACTTAACGACGCAGCTGAAACAACACCAGCAAGAGCCTTTATGCGTTATAAGAAGGTATATATGCATTTTAAACAGGCTTATCGCTTTTCTGAACACACATGTTGAAGTGAGCCACTTGCTTGGATCCATCGGTTGGATCACAATGCCAAAACGCAGCCTATGAATAGCAACAGCTCGCCGAGTGAGACCTGCTCGTCTCAACCTGGCGCACAGCTCCGGCCTATTTTCCTCTCGCTCTGATCCGATCCGATTCGCAGTCGCGCTGCTCTTTGCTGCGGTCTCCGTAAGCCGCTCTTGCGGGCGGGCGGACGCGAGTCACGAAAAAGCTCACTCGGACGGAATTTGTTCTGCGCCCAAGGCACTCGCCAGACTCGACAGTTCGCTGGAACCGCCGACATGAGCTCGCCACCTGGATCGCCTGCGAGAGGAAGTTCGTCGCCAGGCAAGTCCAAGGCGCCCAGGAGCCCCGGCCACTTTGGCGGCGCGTACACCGGGTACGCCGACATCAAGTCGTCGTGTGGAGAGCAGGTCGATTCGCGCGAAGTCGCGGCCCCGTGACAGCCTTTGGGAGCAGTGCGCGCCCCCACACGACGAGTGGCAACAAATCCCCGGGTCCCGGCGCGCACCAGATCCCGTCGTCGATCGGCAAACCAGTTCTCTCGACCATGTGCAGGTGCCTGCGTGTTCTATCAGCGGACGCGAGAAGTTTAGCTCGGCAGGAGACGCCAAGCTGAGTGGGAGCACACTCGGTCTGGGCGACTACACGTCCGAGATCGTGAACCCGCGGGAGCGAGCTGCACCGAGCTATTCGCTCGGTAAAAAGTGGGGCAACCTGTCTGGAATGAAGAAGTCGCCTGGCCCAAGGTCGTACGAGTCGTCGACGACTCTCGGCCGCACGTTTCTGTTGACCCAGAAGAGCAACCCCATGCCGGCGTTCACCAAGGTGGAGCGCAAACCCTTGACGTCGGGCAACACGGACGTTGGCCCCGGTCAGTATGCTGTGGTCGTCGCGGCCGTCGGCAAACAGCCGATCTCGACGCTCTCGAGTGCGGCGTCCTACTCGTTCGGCACGGAGCTGCGGACAAAAGTGTCGCGTGGCACCATCGACGCTGTGCCCGGTCCGAACTCGTACCCCAGCAAGAGCTCTGTGGGTAAACAGGTCGAGTCGACGTACCGCACGGCGCCTAAATGCTTGATGTCGGGACGAACGAAATTTGGCAGCCATTTCTAACAGCGCTCGACGGCTGCCACTAACATGTCAACTCTTAGGTACTTTTCTTCCCTTCACGACGCACCAGTACAATATTCCTTTTTTCTTCTTCTTCTTCTCGTCATCTCGATGCGTTGACGACTTTCGTTCTCGTCGTCACTGCAAATCCGCATAGTGCATCTATTTAGTCGTGCATTGCGGCTCCCTCTTTCTCCTCGTCCTCGTCGTCGTCGTCGTCGTTTGCGTGGGTCTGTCGCCACGCCTTCATGCGCTCAAACTCGTTGTAGTGCGACTTGCGTTTGTCGGCGAACTTTGGGTCCTTCACGATCTTCTTGCCTTCTTCGTCGCGGTCCGCAAAGTGCGAGCGCTTCGACCCCACGTTGCCTTCGTCGTTGCTGCTGTCCCACTCGCTCGCATGGCGCTGCTGCTTTGTGTCCTGCACGCGCTGCAACTTGGTCTGCAGCTCACCCCACTGCCATTTTCGCATCCAACCATTAGACCGACCAAGTATACAACACACGCGTTAGTGTATCCACGCGCCATCAATACACGCATGCAGACAAGCACGCGCCGCGCGTACCTCGAGCTTCGGCTCGTGCTCGCGGCCCGATGCGCTGCGCGCGGGGGACACGGCGCCGAGTTCTCCGGCGTCGTCGTCTTCGCGGTCAGGGCCGTAGTAGTGGTACGGCGTGTTGGGCTCCTCGATCTTCTGCCGCGTGCCGCGCAGCAGGTCGTGGGCTGCGATCGTCTCCTCGTCCCACGTCACGTGCGGCGCCGATACCGTCCCCTTTTGCTCCATTATCGTGCTTTCACCATAATGGGCACTACTGCGGCACACTTTGAATTGCGGAGAGCAACTCAATTTTGAATTGGAGTAGAACGGTGCGAATGAATCGACACCTCGCAAAGAGACTAGTTGAAGTGCATATGCTGTATGATGGGAAATATACCCATTGGGAGTGACTGGACATGGCTACACTTTCGACCTAGTGATTATTGGACCTCCTCATTTATGCTCGCACGTCGGAGTTATGGGAGAAAGCGGTACGTAGGGACGACAGTCGAGGCAAGGGACAGTTCGATCGATAGAGAACGGAAGGGACCCGGAGGGAATAACGAAGGCACACGCAAGTGTGGCGTTCAAGAAATCCAGCGAAACGATTCCCTACTGTACGCACAGCGGGCTCATTTTCGAGGTTGGCGCGAATCTAGAAGAGGGCGACCACCGTTAAAGTACCAGACACCAATGCAATGAAGGTATACGGTGTTCGTGCTATTTGGCCGCGCGAGTCTGCATGTACCGGTACTGTGTGTATGTATATGAATGAATCGTTGCAGTGAAGTGTCACGCAACGCCTCATATCACAACGACATGTAAGTACGACGGAGATCGAACTATGTGAAGCCGTGATTGTTCCCGAGGGAGCGTCCGCATACCGCGCAAGTTACCGGAAACCACTGGTGTTCGCGCAGCACAGAATGGTCCTGTTGCTGACGCGTTCAAGCGGATCAAAAGTCCTCCATCCTCCATCTAATGCGCACCGAAAGGCAAGCTAACTGAATGTGGATGATAAGCCAAACACGCGAAGTCAAAATGCCGACCAACATCGAGTGTGACGAGTGCTGGAGCGTCGCTGTATGCGCCGAGAAAGCGGTGCGATCAAATGTATCCTGGAGAACGCCAGCCGCGAGTGTTCTAAGGAGCTTGCACGGACATAAGTGAGAATGATTGGTTTGATATTCTGGGCTCCAGAGTAACAAAGACACACGATGAAAATGACAGTTCTCAATAGCTCCCCCCTTCAAAATCAGGGCTAGAGTCTCAGTGTGTTGCGTGGTCTGGGAACGAGCTGACCCAGAGTTACGGCCACATCTGTGAAACTTACTACAGATTGTATAAATATCTCGCCGACGGCGCGCAGTCGCAGTCCACTCGACCATTGCGCGTGCGCGGTTGTGAAGTGGATCACCACGAGCGGGTGGACACGAAGTCCCTGGACGGCCCTCACACATCAATGGGACAAGCTACACATTGAACGGCATGGAAGCTACTCCGTCGAGCGCCTGAGCCATCTCAAGCGCTATTGCGAGCGCGCGAGTTTGGCCCGTGTTGTGTGTGTGCTTCTTTTCACACCGTTCCCATCTCTCATGGTCACAATCGCTTTGGATTCAATCACGTTGGAGCCGATCGAGAAGGGGCTCAGCCACAGCCGCATGTTTTGGATTCGACAGGCGTGCACTACATGGTACAATTCGCTCGCGTTTTTGAACCAATGCGGCGATTTCATTGCGCAGCTCCCAATGATCCACGCACAGATGCTGCTCCTGACGCTTTTCGTGGCCATGGGAACCTCGTCGTTTGGAGTTGGGTTTTCGTACGCGATCGGGTTCCCGCTGCCATTTTTCCCCGTGATTGTCATACCCGGATGGTTACTGTGCATGGGAGTCGGCATCTCTGCGATGTGGGGAAGGCACTTCCGTGAGAGCACGGTCATGCGACGCCAACTTGTGCAGTACGCTGTCGTCGTGAGCGCACAAGGGTTGATGACAATTGCATACGCAGCCTTCGTTTTCTTCTTCAAGCAGCTTTCAGGGGCTGCCCAGATCTCGGCCGCGCTTTTGCTCCCCGTTCTCAAGATTCTGGCAAAGAATGCGATCAATTTCATCCTTCCCGACGAAGACGACGGCAAACCGGAGTTCATCATTTTCAGCGTCGAAGTCTTTCACGCGCTTTTTATTGCCTGCTGCATACAGAACGCGACGCCGGTCGCCACGACGACTGTGCTCACAATGATCGACTTCGTGTTTGCTGTAAAGTCGGTCTTCAGCATTGCCAAGGCAATCAACGCGCTCAAGTCGATGTTTGAAACAGCGCACTCCGACAGAGCTAGAACGGAGGCTGGGACGCGTACAGCATTTTCTAGAGCTTTGGATTTGATACGTGCTGCCAAGTTCCTGTTGGAGACAGACCCCGATTTGGTGTCCAACAAGAGAATCCGAGTCCATTCCCAGGTCACGCGACGGTTCGGTTCCAACACTCGCACAGCTCCGATGCCAGTCGTCGACCATCAAGAGGGCGAAAGCACAAAATCAGCGAGTGCCCCGCGACCGACGAATGTGGTGTCAACTCTATATTCGTGTATCTCATTACGAGATGATCAGCACCAGGAGCAGCGCTCTCCTGCTAAAGTGCAGATACAACATACCTGCGCGCCATCTCGAATCCAGCCCACCCAAGCCGACAGCGCCGACTCATGTTCTGTCGTTTTCATGCTGACACAAGACGAGAAGCTGGCAGTCGCCGCTTTGAGTGGTGTACAAAGAGAGCAGTTTGTGCAGCAAATGCTGCAAATCCTGTTTTGGACCGAGTGTTTACTTCTTGTGGAATTCACGGAAGCGATCATTCCAATCGTGTATTGTACGTGTTCCTTCCACTTCTGGTACTACACCATTTCCCGGCCAATTTGAGAAATTCAGCATGCAAAACGAACAGACTGAAATCTTTCAGATTTAAATTTCTATCGATTGAAATGTTCTTAAAAAATCATCATGCAAAATGAAAAAATCGTCAAGCAAAATGG
>JAADVP010000013.1:0-65794 GCA_023335675.1 Globisporangium solare | reverse complement strand
GCCTCCAAAGCGCTTTGGTTTACAACACAGTTTGTTAAAGTGGTGTATATCCTATCGGACACGTTGACCAATCCACCTCGACTCTTTCTATTTGCCGCAATGAGAAAAAAAAAAAGATATTAGACACAACAACCAGAATGCCTGCACGCCATATCAGCAGCTGGTTCCATGACAGGCTGCCGACTTGGCAAACGTCGCAGTCGTGGACTGCTCTGATCCGTCCGCTCACCTCTACAAGCAAACCCAACGTAAAGTGGCGTGCGTGGCGTTTGCAACACTGGCTGTGACACTATCGTTCCTTTTTCGCATCCTGTTGGTATAGGCACACGTTTTAATTATGTTACGTGCTCGACAAGTCGCCGTACTTGCAGGCGAACATCTTTTTTCGTGCAGACTGGCTGCGTGTTTGTTTGAAGGTCGCCGAGTATGTCGAAAAAGGATGTGAGCTTGCTGCATTTCTGCCGCCGCATTCGCGAGTCCACTTTGTCCAGAAGGAAGGTTTCAGATTATTTTCATTTGCGCACTGGGACACTCACAGGAGGAGCGAGTGTGAGTGTGTGTGTGCCACACCAATTCGCGGCCATACAAATTGTGCCTTTCGCCGCAGGCAACGCGCCTGTCTCTTGACCGGTTCTGCGACCTTGGCCCGTCTGCTCGATTCCTTCCTCCGGCCAGTTCCTGTAACGACATTTGTCACACCGTCCCACGCCAACCCCTCTCAAAACGAATGCGTGATGCCATGTGTTCAGCAACTGGATGAACAAGTCACTCCTCTCTATCCTTACTGCAAGGTAGTGTGCTGTATTTACTGCTTTAAACACACCTTGCTTTACTGACACAGCACCACTCGCATGGACGATGGCCGTGTAAAACAGCCGCGCAGTGCTGGCTGCGACACTCCGGTTTCGTCAGGAGCGAGTGGGGATCATATTAGTGGATACGACGATTATGGTGTACAGTACGGATTTCCCATACGAAGGCGAGTACAAAAGGGAGAGAAGACCTCTCGGGCGGGAAGTCGCGTAGGCGTTCCCGAGCCAGCGCCTGTAAACCTCGGACGGGGCGGAAAAATCGAAGCGCAACGCCACTTGCGGCCCCGGGCTCGGCATTTAGTAATAAGCGCACAGGACAAAGGCACAACGGACAGACAATCCAGCAGGCGCCCCCATCCCGCGCGTGCAGCACATTGCCACTCACTCATTCCCGAACGACCACAGGCGCGAGTG
This sequence comes from Globisporangium solare, assembly GCA_023335675.1. NCBI lineage: Eukaryota > Oomycota > Peronosporomycetes > Pythiales > Pythiaceae > Globisporangium > Globisporangium solare. The sequence goes on along the minus strand of JAADVP010000013.1, from coordinate 64,568 downwards.
CATGCCGGCGGCGTCCGAGGAATGATTGAGCAGCCCCCGTTCCTGTCGCGCACCAGCAGCGCGTTCCTCCTGGCGAGCGCGGCCGCGTCCTCAGCGTCCGTCGCGGCCATCCCGACGTCCTCGAGCTCGTCGTCCAGTGCGGCCACCGCGCGCGACGACGGCGACGTCGCGAGCATCACGAGCTTCCACGTCGTGGAGCGCAAGCAGGCGTTCCTGCCGAGCCCGATCGAGGACGAGCGCGCCGACAGCGACCGCAAGTACGAGCTCAAGATCGGCATCGCGCACACCGTCTCGATCAAGAGCGAGGCGCTCCTGAGCACCACTAGCAGCAGCAGCAACAGCAGCGTCGGCTCAACCGAGAAACAGCGAGAAAGCAGCACGTCGTCGGCGTCCACGATGTCGTCGGCGTCGACCGTGGGCTCGACCCGCCTCCATGCGCGCGTCAAGGCGCTGACCAACTATTTATTCAACAACTTTTCCGGACTGCGGAAACGTATCGTCGCGACCAACCCAGCGGGCAGCGTGGCCGACGTTGGCCGCATGCGCCACTACCTGCGCCGCTCGGCGCCAGACGGCATGGACCGACCCAAGTTTAACGTGCTCTCGACGCGACACAGCGGCAGTGAGCTCCACACGACGCTGTCGTGGGAAGACACCGACTCGGACGATGTCATGTACTCGACGCCTAAATCCCGAAAGCGTGTTCGTCCCGCAGATTTCCTCCAAGACGCCGCGGTTCGCGAGCTGTGCCACCAGTGCGACGTGCACAGGAGCCGCACAGACCAGGTCGTGAAGATCGTGACTACAGGATTCGGCACGACGGAGCTGGACTTGCTCACGCTCGAGGCACTCATCCCGGAAAACGTGGTCGTGTTTGTCGGCATGCTGGTGTTCCAGAGCCTGGAGTGCGCTCGCGAGTTTCTTGATTTCAAGGTGCTGCCCAAGTTCTTGCGTTACGTGCAAGACCGGTACCGTCGCGACATGCCGTTCCACAACGCGGCGCACGCGGCCGATGTGCTGCATTCCCTATTTATGATGCTCTCCAGTACAGGTCTTGGGGAGAAGATTTCGTCGCACAACCAGGTCGGTGCGCTGCTGGCCGCGGTGATGCACGACATTGAACACTCGGGGCTCACGAACGACTTTTTAATCAAGACGAACCACGAGATCGCCCAGCAGTTCCCGACGCGCGCGCCCATGGAGTCGAAGCACATTGCGCTCGCTCTCGAGGCGATCAGCGACCCAAAGTTCAACATCCTGGGCAAGATGAGGGCGAAGCAACAAGCCGAAGTGCTTGCTGTTGTCCGCGAGACCATTCTCGCGACGGCGCTGTGCTACCAGCGCGAGCTCCTCGACGAGGTGCGGGCAGTTTCTGACGAAGACTGGTACACGACCGAAGTGCACTTGGACGAAGAAGTGTTGCCCCAGCCGCTGCAGATCCTGTCGCTGCGCTGCGCGATGCACGTGAGCGACATCAGCCAGACCATGAAGCCGTTCAGCCAGCACCAGAAGTGGGTGTCGCGCCTCACGGCCGAGCACTTTATCCAGGGCGTGGAGGACAAGCGCCTCGCTGCGGGCGCGAGTCCGCCTTGCTGCTTTGAGGAAACGTGGACGCAGCGCGACTTTTTGCAGTCGCAGACGGGGTTCCTGCAGAACCTGGCACTGCCGGCCGTCGCGACGCTCAACGTGATCCCGTGGCTTGACATCGGCGCGCTCGTGGACGGCGTCAAGAGCAACATCGTGGAGTGGAACAAGGAGGACGACGCTCTGTAAACGAGACGTGCCGCAAGCAGAAAACAAAACACGAGAAACAACAACCCCATGTACAACTAGAAGAAAAACCAACGTATATATATTATTGCGATACAATAAAGCGTTTTTTTGCGGTCCGCTCGGTCTCTAGCATTTGCTTTCGTGCGCAACGTTCACGTGTCATGCTTCTCGCGTTGTGCAAGTGCGTGGCTGAGCGTGATTGTGCGTGAGCCAGGCACGCGCTCCAGCGCTCGTTTGTGCCGAGAGTTGCAGCGGCGCATTGCGCTTCCGCGGCATGTGGCGCGTCCGACCTGCACATCCGCCGCCGTCAGCTGCATGCAGAGCGCCACTTTCGTCGACGACCCACGAGACGCGCGAAGTGAGCGCCCACAGCCGCAGATTAAGCCGCGAGGCAATTAAGAAAAACGCGCACAACACTTCCTCACGCCGCATGTAAGCAATCCTCCTATTGCACCACTTCACATGCACATGTGCAATCCTGCTATTGCAGCATGTGCAGCTCTTCCTTCGTCAAGAGCGAGAGGGGAGGCGGCATGGAAGGAAAATTGCTTCAGCACTTTTTTTTCCAGTACTTGGCGCCGAAACCACCAGCAAGCCTCAGAGCGCGACGACGCACAACAGACGCAGTTGCAGCTGGGCCGCGCGGTTTCTCCGCAGGCCACCGCGTTGACTGCGTTTCAGTATGCGCGGCACGTGCTGCTGCGGCTGAGCGCGCTGCCAGTTGATGCGTTGCGACATGCTCGCACGCGGCAAAATCAGGACGCGAGAACAAAAAGTGCGTGTCGCAGGCCAAAGAACGTGCACCGCACCTGCCGCAGCCTCCCCCTTCCTTCCTTCCTTCCTTGCGCCCGGGCGCTCTCGCCTTGCGCGCGGCGTGTGCGGGTCCTCTGCTCCAAAATGGCGAGCGCACCCCAAATCTGATCTGCAGCCATGGCTGCCCACACAACGCTTCGACTAAACTACACATACCGGTATATGTACCGTTGGATACCGGTTTTATCATAGCATACCCTCCTTAACCTGATGCATCCTTTTTACAACAGGAATGACAGGGTTCGCACCGTTCTCGCACCGGTATACTGAAGTTGGTGGGTGTGTGAATGGCGCATTTGTGCAATCACTCTCCAAAGCCGCCCGTCGTCCGCAGGGGAAGCAGGATGCTGCTGCTACGCGCCTCTCGTCATTGCCGCCGAATCACGGCGCTCTCGGTGAGTCTCAGACCGCAATTTGCGCGCGCTGTTGTAGAGACAGATAGAGGCCCTCCGACAGCCATGCGCACAGACTTTGTACTAATCACATCGCCTGCGTTCGACCAGCCCGCGCAGACTGACGTGCGCGCGTTCGTGACCCAGCCCGTGAAGGACCACTGGCGCTCGGTCGGCGCCGTGTGCTTCGACGTCGACAGCACGGTCTGCGAGGACGAAGGCATCGACGTGCTCGCGGAGCACTGCGGCGCCGGCGCCGCCGTCAAGGAGTGGACCAACAAGTACGTGGTGGCGAGTCTGATCCGATTGTGATCGTTTGTGTGCGCGCTTTTGTTCAACGTGTGGTGGATGGGCGCGTGCGTGTGTGTATGTGTGTGAAACTGAAACAGAGCGATGAATGGAAACGTCAAGTTTGAGGACGCTCTGGCGGCGCGACTGAACATCATCACGCCGTCGCGCACCGACATCCAGAACTGTCTGCAGGCGCATCCGCCCAAACTCACAAAAGGTTGCGTTCGCAGCTTCTATTGCGCGGACTTTTGGGGCGATCAGTGCTGACTGGTGTGCGCTTTTTTTCGTTTATTGGTGCAGGCATCAAGGAGCTGATCGCGGCGCTGCACCTGAACAGCATCGACGTGTTCCTCGTGTCCGGTGGCTTCCGCCTCATGATTGCGCCGGTCGCGGAGCAGCTCAACATCCCGCAGCGCAACATTTACGCCAACACCATCTTCTTTGATGATGACGGCAAGTACGCGGGCTTTGACGACACCGAACTCACGAGTCGCGACGGCGGCAAGGCCGACGCCGTGAACCTGTAAGTCGCGATGCTTTTCCATGCCGATCATCGCAGCTTTACTGACTCACACTCCGTATCTGATCTCGTAGCATCAAGAAGACGCATGGTCACAAGGTCATGGCGATGATCGGCGACGGCGTGACGGACTTGCAAGCGCGGCCGCCAGCGGACCTGTTCATTGGCTTTGGCGGCATCGTGACGCGCCAGGTCGTGAAGGAGAACGCCGACTGGTTCGTCACGGACTTCACGGATCTGACCAACCAGCTGATGCTGTCAAAGTAGGCTCCCTCGTGTAGCAGATGCGATCGTTAGAGCATGACCACATCGTCCTACAGAGCGAACAAAGCAAGCCAGCAATGACGCATAAAGGTTGGTTCTCTATCAAAATGCGCATTCGTATTGTCCCGTAAATCAAATTATCAACTCTCCTTCCGTCCCCCTCGAGCACCACCGCGTCGACAAGCAGGCCGTGTGTGTTTCTATTCTTCGACCATTTCGATGTCGTCGTCGCCGCCGCCACCGCTCTTCTTGAGGTCCGCGGGCGTTTTCCGGAGCGCCTTGACGCGGCGGCTCTGCATCGTGTAAATGTCCGGCCGCTCGATGTGGATGCGGCCCAACTTGTCGCCCGTGAGCTCGTCGCGCGAGATGTTCTTGATCTTCTTGGGCGCCAGACCCTTCGGCTTCTTCGTCGCCGCCTTCATGAGGTCCGCAGACGCGAACTTGTGGCGACGGAACTCTAGGTCGAAGCGCGGCCCCATCTCCTCGAGCTCGACGCGCGGGTGCGAGTCGTTCGCCTTCTTAAAGTCCACCGAGTACGAGCGGAAGAACACCTTGTCGTTGAACGCCGTGCACACGATCACGTGGTCGAGCCCCTTGACGTTCACGCTCTCGACGATCGTGCCGCGGAAGATGTCTATTAAAATGTTTTTGAGCTTCAGGAACATCTCGTTGCTCTCCCAGAGGTCACCCATGAACACGAAGCACGGCTTGGAGCCTGGCGCCTTCTTGCTCTTGCACTTGAACGCGTCGATGCCCTTGAAGTGCGAGAAGCCGAACTCCATCACGTCCAGAATGTGGCCGTCGAACGTGCGGCCGAACACGATGTTGTTCGGGCGCTTTTTCGTGCTGCTGCCGACCATGAACAGGCTCGCGTCGTTCTTCTGCGTGAGGAACTCGACATTATTCTCGTCCTCGAACACGTGGATGTCGTTCTTCTTGCCCATCATCTTGGCGTACGGCGCTTTCAGCATGCGCTGTTTGTGCAGCAAAACAACAACAAGAAAGAGCAACAAAGCATGAGGCGCCAGCCACACACACCCACACATCAATCGAACGAACAGAATGCGCGCTGTACCAGATCGCGCAGCAGCGTGTTGACGTCCTCGTTGGTCTTGTTGCCGCGCATGACGAGCAGGTTCTTGGTGTTCTCGACAAGCTTGGGCTCCTTGTTCTTGATGGCGCGCGTGACATGGGCCTTGACGCGCTTGGGCTTGGCGACGCTCGACACCTTGCGGCTCTGCTTGGCCTTGCTCTGCGTAATCTTCTTGTCCAGGCGCTGCAGCTGCTTGGACGCCGTGTTGCGGATGATCTTGGAACCCGAGCCCATCGTGTCCTGCGTGTGCGTTCACTGGTTCCCAATTGCTACAGCACCATGAGGGGATGCGGAAACGGATGGTCCTGTATTTGAACAGAGAACGGTACAGCAGTGCTTTGGTTGGTGCACGAGGAGCGATCGTTACGAACCGACGCTTGACAGCACCATTTGCAGCGGATACGTGTTCAATAGAGGCCAAAAAGAGCAGCAGCGAAACGTCCACATGGCGGCACCACTTGGCGCTCGCCAACCGGCAAGTACATGCGTCCGATGTCGCATGCGCGTGAAGCGCCGTGCTTCAAGAGCGCACACGCATACTTCAACGCATATAAGTATGCATGCGCGCGGTGGGTGCGCCAGCGTCTGCATTGCATTTGCTGCATTTGTTGCACAAAAAGCAAAGCGATGCCGGAGTTCGTAACTATTTCTGGGTCTTATCGGTTACAAACCGCGTTGAGTGCCATTGCTGCAGCGTGCGCCATCATCCCCACCGCCCGCATCGCGCAGCACAGAAGCACGCCCCCCACCGCTCCAGCATGGCCAAGAACCTCGCCTTCAAGCCGTTCGGCGCCGACGGCGGCTCGTCCTGGGCCGACGAGGACGACGACGTCGAGCCGATCGTCATCGCCCCGCCCAAAGTGCCAACGTACGCCGCATGACGCTTGTTTTTTTTCTCTCTCTCTTTCTCTTTGCTCGGACAGAGCGCATTGCGCGAATTGCAACTGCAATCGCTGCAGTGAGCGCTACATGCGGAGGGAGGCGGCAGTTGAAAGTGATGACAACTGCGCGTGTGTGTGTTAAATGCTGCTTCTTTCTCTGCGAGCAGGGTCGCGGAGACGACTCAACCGGAGCACGACGAGCCAGAACGTCGCGATTACGACCGTACGGGTAATAACGGCCCTGCTTCGTAGGCGTCTGCGCACTGTGCATGCGGGAGGCAAACGCTAATGCGACGGTGGATTTGCTCTGATGACGCGTTGCAGATGACCGCCACTACGGAGGCGGTCGCCGTGGCGAGCGCCACTACGACGACCGTCGTGGAGGTCACCAGGATGACCGCCGCGGAGGCTACGAGCGCCACTACGATGACCGCCGTGGAGGCCACCGTGAGCGCGACAGCTACCGCATCCACCGCGACGCGGAGCGTCCACGCGAGCACGCGGAGCGCGCGAAGAACCCGGTGCCAGACCATCCGCCATTCAAGGTGACGCTGTGTGGCGCTCTGATTCTGGTGCGTAATGAGCGCTTTTTACTCACTCGACAGTGGCTGGTTTTGGTTTTGTGCAGATCTTTGTGGGTAACTTGCCGTTCCGCATGCACGAAGACGAATTGGCCGATTTCCTGGGCCACGAAGGCATCTGCGACATCCGCTTCCCCAAGGACTTCGACACGAACCGACCCAAGGGCTTCGCGTACGTCGAGTTTGACGACCGCGATTCGCTTGTGCGCGCGCTGAAACTCGACGGACACGTATGCGTACAGCTCTCGATGCTCGGCACTAACGGCCGTATTCACAGCGCTAACCAACCGGTATTTGTACTGTTTAATAGGATGTGGATGGCCGCGCCGTGAAGATCGATGTGGCGGCGGAAAAGAACCCACGCCAGGACAAGAGCGGTGGGTTCTTTACCAAGCGCCGCAGCAACGACGCTGCTCACGAAGAAGCGCCGAGGGAGCGTCCACGCCTGACGCTACTTCCTCGCCACGCGCCAACGATCGAAAAGGCCGATGGCTCCAAGAAAGCGAGCATCTTTGGCGACGCCAAGCCGCGCGACGAGAATGCGTACCTCGAGCGCCGCAAGTCGAAGGAACTGGAGCGAAAGAAATCGGTGGACGACGTGAAGACGCCAAAGGCGGAGGGCGAGAAGAAGCAGGGCCCGCCATCGCGCAAGAACAGTCACGACGACGGACTCGCTCGTGGTGGTGGTCGCGGTGGCCGCAGCGAGCGTGGCGGTCGTAGCGAGCGAGGCCGTGGAGAGCGCAGCGGTGGCCGTGGCGAGCACCATGCCGGTGGTCGTGGAGCCCGAGGTCCAGCGCCAGCCACGACTACTCCGAAGAAGGAGAAGCCTGCTGAAGCTGCGGCACCTGCTGCTCGCAAGTCGGAGCCACGCCAAAAGCGTACGGAGCCTGCGAAGGTGAGACGGCTGTGCCTTGTTGTTGAACCCAAAGTGTTGTCCTTGTGCTGATGTACCTATGTTGTGTAACAATGCACTTGCCAGACCAAGGTCGCTGTCCCCGCGCCGGCGAAGATCGCCAACACGTTCTCGGCGTTGGACCTAGACTCGGACTCGGATTAGATTGTTTTATGTGTCGGCAGCGCGTCCCTATCGAATGACCGACCCCACCCGCTCTCTGCAGCAGCTCCCCCACTCCGATAGGACCATTTTCCCCACACCGTTAGTTTGGATATCAGCAAAGAAGAGACAAAACAGCAGCAGGACGCATTTTGCAGTGTGCTTTGGCTCGCATGTTCGCTCGTATTGGTTTTCCACTCCTTGTTTATGCCAAGAAGCTCGACGACCCCGTCCTGGGGAGATCTGGGCACTTCGCTTTTCGTTTTGGCGCGAAGCTTCTTCGAATGCAGCGGTGTCGAGGCATTATTGGCCAACGGTCGTGAGCAATTGTGACACCAAGGTGCTCGCGTGAAGATGTCTTTGTTGTGAATCAGAAATTGTGAGTTGAGAAGAGGTGTTTCAAACGTACCAGTGATAATACAGGTCTTGTGGTCGCCGTTCCCACCTGTCTGCATGCACAAGCGTTGTGTCTCCTCAGCTTCACGTTTTACACTAGTCGGTGCTGTTTCAACTGACGATTCAATGTGGTATCACTGCGAGAAGGCCGCCAGGAACTTCGTCGACGTCTTTGTCCGACTCCTATATACGAGCATTTAGCGATCAACTGGTAATGACCGACACTGCAACTAAACTCAACTGCCACGCTCATCGTTTATCCAGTGTTGGTAGTAATACTACCGCAGTATCGTACGCTTTACTGTTTAGCGTCTAATAAGTACGAGCTGTACTTTTGAAAGCGATCAACAAATTTATTTATTCGGGACATCTTCGGGACAAGATCTGCGCGTGTCCCGAATGTCGACTTTGTCTTCGGGACCGTAAGATCCGATTCCCCCTTCTTTTCCAGCAGCATCTGCAAAAAGATAGCAAAGAAGCCCCAAGCGTGCGCGAACAATGTCCCGACGATACGATGGCCGCACGACCACGTTCTCCCCCGAGGGTGCGGACGGCGATGGCAGCGCAAAAGAGAGAATGATGGCGCCCTGCTGCGTGTGTCTGACGCTGCGGCGTGTTTGTGCCAACAGGGAGACTCTTCCAGGTAGAGTACGCCATGGAAGCGATCAATAACGCGGGGTCCGCCGTGGGGATCCTGGCCAAGGACGGCATCGTCATCGCTGGTACGTGTCTGGTAGTGTGGAGACAGAGATAGTGGTGATGCGTGCGTGTGTGCGTGGCGCCAAGCTACGCTGTGATTTGTGCGCTTGCGCGAGTGGAGGAAGCAACTCAAGTGTGGAGATCTCATCGTCTTGTGTGCGTGCTTCCGTTTGCGGACCTTTCTGCGTACTGAGCAGCTGAGAAGAAGACGATCTCGAAGCTCTTGACGCCGAGCAAGACCAGCGAAAAGACGATCAAGCTCGATGATCACTTGATCTGCGCCGTTGCGGGTATGACACCGCTGATTAGTTCTTTGCTTTGGTGTCGTGGGGTTGGCTGCACCGTAGATGGCCATGATAGGGTTCACGGTGCTAATGCAATCAATGGCCGCTTTTGCCACTAGGTCTGACTGCCGATGCGAACATCCTGGTCAATTACGCGCGTCTCGCGGCGCAGCGGTACGAGCTGGCATACCAGGAGAAGAACCCATGCGAGCAGCTCGTGCAGACGATCTGCAACTACAAGCAGGCGTACACGCAATTCGGCGGCCAGCGTCCGTTCGGTGTGTCCTTCCTGTACGCCGGTTGGGATCGCCACCACGGGTTCCAGTTGTATCACAGTGACCCCAGTGGAAACTACGGCGGCTGGAAGGCGACTGCGATCGGCGCGAACAACGGCGCGGCCAAGAGTCTTTTGAAGAACGAATACGAGGACACGATGACGGTCGAAGACGCGCTCAAGTTTGCCGTCAAGGTGATGGGCAAGACCATGGACACAACAGCGCCGAGCTCGGAGAAGCTCGAGTTCACGACTGTGACCCGCGACGCCGCCACGGGCAAGATCGTTCACCGCCAGCTCACGCAACAGGAGACCGACGCGCTCTTGGCGTCTGCCGAAGCCTCGACCGCTTCCTCGGGCGATATGTAGACGCCGAGATCGATCGACGGGGGAGACGGATGAACGAAGGCGCGTGTGCTCGGATGATATAGTCAGCAAAAGCGGAATAAAAAGCAGCGTGAGTGAAGGAAAAGAAACAGAAACAAGGTGCCCAAAAGCCAACAGCTCAGGTCTCTAAGTGTTTCAAGGTATCTAGACCCCTTGTGCGTCGTTTACCTGCTGTTGATTAAGTTACCACTACTACTGATCCCCGCAGGCACTGTCGCGCCTGCCTTGTTGACGTTCGACTCGGACCACTGGCTCAGTTTGTCGAGCTCGTGCCCAGCGCTGCTCTCGATCCGCGCGCCGCAGGACGCAAAGTCAATGCCGCACACCATGAACGAGAGCGCGAGCGCGAGCAGACCCAGAAGGACGAGCAGCACCCAGTACTTGACGTTCTTCCACCAGTACACGTTCTTGACCTTCTTGGCCGTCTTTTCGTACACGAGCGCGTCTTTCTGGAGCTTGTCTGTGCGCATGACCAGCAGGTTGATCTTCTCATCGCGGTCCATGAGCTGCAGCAACGCATTAGAGAGCAGTATAAGCTTCAGCAGCAGACGCGGTACAAGTGATCAAGTCGAACCCACACGCGCCTGCCTACCTGGTTGACGTTTTCGATCATGACCATTTTGACTTTCTCCATCTTCTGTCGTATCTTTGAGGCCAAACAGGTGTTAGCATTGCACAGCGGCGCGAAGTAAAGATGTATACGCGCACTGCGGCGTACCTGGGAGAGCGGCGTGTCGACCTTGTAGTTGTCATATTTCTTCATCAGCGCTTCAAGCGTCGGCGCGAACGGCATCATGCCAAACGCGATCGCGGTCTTGCCCTGCTCACCGTAGTGCGCCACGAACGCGTCCCTGAGCTCCGCGAGCATGGCAAACGCAACGTTCGTCTGCACCTGCTCCTCCGCCACGCACATGTACGCCAGCCCGCCCTCGTGCAGGAAGAAGAAGTTGAACTCGTTGTAGGGGAACACGCTCTTGGTCGCTCCGGGGGTGGCGTCGGCGCCGCCATGCTGCTGCGCCAGCTGCTTGAGCACGACACGCGTGACCGTCGGGAAGTTGCCGCTTTTGTCCGTGTACTCGCAGAGCACGCTCTGGTGGCGCGCAATCAGCGCGCACACGACCGACATGCTCTGCGGGGACTGGCGGCCGACGGCGGCTCGTGGGTCTTCTGTGCCGCATGCTGCAAAGGTCGCGCGGCTCAGTCTGGTTACGTCGTTTCATGCAGGGTGTATCCATTGCAGCTATGCGATTGGCCAAAATTAGAGCTTGGAAAACCAGGAAGAGCTCTGTTGGATAGAATTAGCACCATCGAAATGTTATTGGCTGCAATTTAAGCGGATTTGGTCGATTTCCCGCGTGTCAGACTGACGCTGTCAAATAACTGCGAAGGGCAACAGCTCCACGTGGAAACGCGGGACATGGCGAACGCTGGAGAACAGACCCATCGACGACGCTGCGCATGGCTGCTGTTCTCCGTCGCAGGCTTGCTGTGCGCGTCTCCCAGCTGCTCTGCCAGCCTCGACTCCTCGGCTCTCGCTGCCGCCGCCGCTGCCGACGATCATGAACGCACGCTGTGCAACTCGCTCACCGGCCCCTTCTGTCTCCCGCTCGGTGCGAGCTCCCAATACGCGTCCTACATGACCCCTATCACCACCGAGAGCTTGTATCAGCGCGACCAGGCGAGCATCCGCGACAGCCCCGATCTCGTCGCGGGTGCCACGACGAAGCAATGCTTCTTCCAGCACTTCGCGCGCAGCTGGATGGACAGCAACGGCGACGCGAACGACCTCATGAACGCTCAGGTGAAGACCGTGGACGAGTGCGAGAAGCTCTGCTGCGACCACCCTGAGTGCAAGTCGTTCACCATGTGGATGGGCTCCACGTGCTTCCTGCGCGCGCTGCCGGGCACCCCGCGCGCCGACGGCAACTCGTTCAGCGGCAATCGACTTACGTGAGAGTGAGTACCCCTGATAACCCACCTGTGAATACATGCACTAGACTGATCTCGGATTGGCCAAATATCTGCACCACGCGCTTGCATTGGACGTTATGCGGGAAGGTTCGGTTCGCTTGCTGGTTGAAGTTGCAGTGTGCGCCATTCCGCATTTTGCGCGCTCGCACACACACACAGATCAGCAGAAGTTGGAGCAGAAGCTCCGCATACAAGCGCGACAATGGACATACAAACGCGTACGTGGACCGTGGACATGCGCGCGGACGAGAGCCTGGGGGTAGAGCGCGATGCGTGCTCGAGGGAAGAGGTGAGGAGAACTCGTCCTTGCGAGTCTCCTGTCGTGCTCCTTTTGTTTGATGGATATGCTGGGTCAAGCACGGCAGCTGGTCTGCTCATTCAATGAGCGTTTCCCTTTCTGACTCGTGTGGATCGTATGCGAGAGAAGGTGATGCGAAGAATTGAGCTGCTGTCAACGCAGTTCCTGCGAAGCCTTTCGGTGAGATCTGCTATCGTTTTGCTTTTACTGTAATGTGCGATTGAGGGGAGTGACGTAACATGGGCGGAATCGTGGCGTCAGAATGGAGCGCTTCTGGATATGGAAGCGGTAAGCTTGTGTGGCATAATTATTCGCGCATTGAGTGTCTCCTTCTGTTGCTTACGGTTTCCAAAACTTCTAGTTGAAGCGCAATGCGAAGTCAATGAAGTTTGATGCAGAGAATCGCCGGCTATTCCATGGAAACGAGAAGCGTACCATCAGGCTGGTAATTGTCGCCCTCAGAAGCACGTGGTACACAAAACTTGAAAGCTTTGCTCACCACTTTTCATTTTTCTTGAAGAATCGCAATGGCGCTCGAAAATATACTGCTGTCTGGATCGTCTTGCAAACCGCGTATGCTCTGTTGAGTGAGCAAAAGACAGTCACTCAGGTATGCACGCCATCTCAATACCTCACCAGCAACGGCATTTCGCTCATGTGCATTCAACTGTACAAACTCTTGAAATGTCGTAGCGTGAAATATACTATTTGCATCCATTTTTCAAGGCGCAACAAGAAGCTGATGAAGCCATTCTTGGTGCGGGTCTCCGAATAATTCGGTGGGATTCCGCTTGTGTGTACAGCGATTTTCCCTCACACTTCATTAGATGCCGGCAGCATTTTGGGAGTCCCTCGCAGCTGCATGAACATTGTTGGAGCAACAAAAGGGTGCTTTGCAGGGCGAATACGAATTCTCGTACGTTGACTTGAACGCTGAGGTCGTTGAGTTGTGTTCCGCAAATGATGACACCGTGTTGTTTCATCAGAAAAACAGCGAGTGGCTAGATTGCGGAAATGGAGACGAGTATCCAGTCGCGCAGCACCTTCTGGCACTTCAACCCCATGACATGTATGAGTATATCTCTTTTGGAGACCATAGTGGATATTTATTGACAATCGTTGGGCAATGCAGCGTCAGTGATGCCCAGTGCATCATTATTGTTGAAAAAGATGGTAGGTGCATTGTGTGTGGTGTGAGCGCAATCTTGCGGGCCCTGCACGGCTGAACTCTCGTTTAAACAACAGGAATTTTCGGCAGATTGAGGTGATGCTACTGCGTTGCGCGTTCCTATATCCGTTCCAAACTGATTAGCGCATGGCTTCCTTCAGGGAAGATAAATTTTTCGATACGCTGCCAAGTATCCTCGTCACTGGACGAGGCTTTCCCGATCTAGCAACTCGGTAACTCAAGTTGCATTTACACTACGACGACTGTCATTCTTACACGGTTGGAATTATTACTGTCCAGTATCTTCGTGAGCTTCTTGAGCCGCTCTCTAAACATCCCTGTCATCGGCCTCAGCGACTGCAATCCGTTTGGAGTATCAATAATCGTAAGCTGCTTCTTTTTCTTTTTGCACATTCTGTGTTGCTGTCCAAACTCTTTTTGAACAAGCGGTTGCATACTCATACAGTTGACGTACAAGCTTGGTTCCGCACGAATGCCGTTGGAAACGCAGCCGTATGGTATGGCGCGCGTCAATCATCTCCTGAATTTGCGGCATCAATGCCTTGAATAATTTTTCTTCCCTATTGCAGCTGTAGATGTAAAGTGGCTTGGAATGCGACCATCACAAATGTCTCGTCTTGATTTGCCACGGAATACTTTCAAGCCTCTGAGTCAGAAAGATCTATCATGTGTTCGTGCTCTTACGCGATCGCCGTTTATTCAGGTTCGATTATTCCTTCTTTGCCTTGTGTGTTGAATATGCTAAATGCTTTCCGATCACGCGCAGGCGCATCCAGCGTACGAAGAGGAAATTGCGACATGGATCAACGACGACTTCCCATGGAAAATCGAGCTCGAGGCTCTCCATTGCCTTGGTTTTAGCTTCTTGACTTCATATTTGCTCCAAAGCATCCTGGAAGAAAATTACATCTAGCGCCACCACCAATCCATTCCAGGAGCTTATCTGATCACTGTTCCATCCATTTCTATGCAGTAAAATTGCGTCGAGATCTAGGCCATGGTAACGGAACCCTAAAGTAAAACTCCCGGATCAAGCGCGCTATTGGCATAATCGACGAAGACTCCGTGGATCCAGAAGTAGATCATCACTGCTAGCAAAATCGAAATCGGAAGTGCTGGTAGGGCTTTCTTGTAAACTCCGAGCAGGAACAAAGTGCCTCCAAGCCCCTGTCATTGAAGGCAACCAAGATAGATACGAGTTAGCGCATTCTCGCACCCCAGCAGCATCGCACAACATCTTTAGCGCACCATCAAGACCGTGACCAGACAGCCAACCATCGCTGAGAAATCGAATTTTGCAGCGCGCGACACCAAGATGCTGTAAAAGACAAAGTCTCCAAGTCCAAGTTTGATCGTGTTCTCTTCTTCTGTTTACAAAATATGAGAAGGTATAAGCAGTATCTGTGTCAGTACGCACACGTCGGCAACAAAGAGAAAGCGTCAAGGTACCTAGATCGTCTGCGATATACTTCTCGTGCAAGTCGCACCACAGTTCTGCATCTCGCCCTCTGTAGCGCGCCATCACTTTGTCAACACGCGCGATCGCAGCAGGATTGTGCTGCGAATAGAATTTGATCAGACGCTCGCGCAGTGCTTTCTCATGCGGCGTCAAATTTGCTGGAGGCGGAGGGGCGGCATTGTCCGAGCGGTTCGCTTCTCGAGGAGCCTCAGGGTCGTACTGATAGTATTGTTGTGCTGTCACAGGAGAAGACTGCGCTTCCACTCGCACGTACTGCTGTGAGTGGGTACTCGATGGCTCTCGCCTCACCTCGGCCTCGTAGAGCAGACCAGGGAGCGGGCGGCCTTCTTGCTGCACCAGGTTCACAAGCCACTTCAACGGCCCGCACGGCGTCAGCACAGCGCACAAGTCATAGAAAGCGAGGACGATGACGAGTGCCCACGTGCTCCATTCCGGGAATTGCCCCAGCTGCCACGCCATGATAACCGACGTGAGCACCAGGTACATCTGACCGATCCACTTTGGAGCGCCTTTCTGATAAAAGATGGAGATGACGCCGACGACCGCGAAGTTGTACAGCACAAAGAACATCGTGGCAATGTCCACAATGCAATCGGTTTGCACCAGCGCAATGGTCACGATGTTGCCGCCCAGAAGTCCCAAGAGCATCATCGAGGAAAACATCATGTACCCAATGAGCATCTGTGCATCACACACAAACGCGAGCATACGTGAGCGTTGAGTGCTTAAGACGAGAGCATTTCCGCCCAGATAGCCAGAGACAAAGCTTACCCTATTGAAGTTGAACTTGTAGCAGCAGACGATCACGAACGTCGCGATCAAGAAAAACAACACGATCACCAGCGCGTTGATCATTGCCTCCTCAAACTTTGTGCCATCCGAAGCCCCCGCGTCCGAGTCCGATCCATAGATCAAGTACGCACTACTCTCCGCAATCATTCACAGAGTTAGCGCGGTGCTTCAGTACCCATGTGGGCTAGCAGTCAGTATGCAGTTGGCACGTACTCGGCGAGCGCAGCAGCGGTGGAGGGGTCGACGACGTTGGACGACACGAAGCTGGTCATTCAAGCAGCAGGATCAGTCAGCAAGCACATGTTGATGGAACATACAGCGCACCATGTAGCTCACCTGGCGAGAAGCATCGTGACAGTCACCGGCCAGACCACGGCGAAGAACGAGCCGATCGAGTGCTGGAGCTCCTCGTGCGTGAACGGATCGTCGTCCTCAGCTACTCGCGCCTCCGCCGAAGCCGCAACGTCGCGTGCGCACGCTTCATCACGACCACCCGAACGCTTGTCCTGCGACCCAAGCAGGCGCTCGTGGACGTCGCCATCGTGGGGAGACGTCAGCGGCGACTTCGCCATTTTCCGCATCTTCCGCAGTGCTTTCCAAAAAAACCCATGAGGAGCGATAATCATTCTTCGCATACGTTCGCGCAACCTTCCGCGCGAATGATGATTTCGGTCCGAAGCTCCCCTCTCAAAGTCGATCGTGAAATGACTCGGCATGTACAAGGTGCTGCTATTACCAACAGCGAGACGGCAATGCACGAAGGCTCTTCTGCGCGTGGGCCACTAGTACAAGCAGGTGCCTGCGCAGAATGTCGCGCCGGCGTCCCTCTCCTGTGCGCGCTGCATGGGACGACGACGCGCTCGTCGTGGCAGTGGGAGGTATGATGAGCGTGCTGTCTGTCTTCCCATTTGCACCACATGGAAGCGGCGCTCATTCGTTGCTGTCGTATTAGTCCGAGTTTGAGCGACAATCGAGAGCGGACCACGGTCAGGAGATACCTCGTGAGTCGTCGTCGCAGACAGCGTATGGCGTTCATTTTGCGGTGCACGTGGCACGTGAGGGTGAGCTGCTTGTCTGTGGTGCTGCGCAACGCATTCCCGTCGACAAAGTGCGGCTACGACGCAACGTGAAGCGCACTTTGAGCGCTCATTCCAGTGCACAGCAGCTCAAAGCGCTGTCGCCGAGAGACCGCAAAGTCTACGAAATGCGGAATGGCAATGACCAACAGCGCATGGCGCCGACGCGTTTGCGGTTCCCAGTAAGAAATGTGCGAGTTCGTCAAGTCTCGTGCGGAATCAGCCACTGCATCGCACTCGCTCAGTGCGAAGCAGACGCTCAGTTTTTCGCGTGGGGACATGGCATCTATGGGCAGCTTGGCCTCGGGGAATGCCAGTTTGTGGACGTGATGGCACCAATCGATTCGGCTGCGCTGTCGCTTCTCCTCCAGCAGACGACAGACACTGCCGTGGAACTGCGATGTGGTCCATTCTCGACCTACGCGTTCGTAAAGGGCACCCCTACTGTCGTGCACTGGGGCCTTCTCCCGCCCAGCGATGGCACGTTTGTGTCCCAAGGCGTGGCAGTCGAGTTCCCGATGATCGATCAGGATGAAGAGATTGCAGATATCGCTGTGGGCCTCGAGCACATTGCGATCCTTTCGGCTACGGGTCAAGTGCTCGCATGGGGCTTTGGGCGTCATGGGCAACTCGGTCTCGGTCACGAGATTGCTCACAACGTGGACGAAAACGCGCAGTGCGTCGGCTTTTTCAACCGTGACATCACTATCACGAGCATTGTGTGCGGCTGGCACCACACCCTCGCGTTCGCAAGCGACAAGAGCGTGTTTGCATGGGGGAGCAACCGACTCGGTGCATGTGGCGCGGCGACAAGGTTTCATGAGTATTTTCGTCCCGTTCGCGTCGCTTTGCCGTCTGCGCATGATGACGACCTCGACTACACACTCGGCTGTTGCGGTGACACGTCGATGCTGATGGCACGGTCTGCAGATGGCTCACTCGCCGCGAGCTACTTGTGGGGCGTTTGCTCCAGCACCTTGCTGTCCTTGACGCCAGTGGAGATCCTCGATGCGCGGCACCAGCATCCCAAGTTTGTGGATGGCAACGCTGGCTTTGGAACTACTCACTTGCTGTTTGGCGTGGAGCAATAGTCCTGCTACAGGGAGCACTGCTCTTGTCAATATTGTAGCACTGCAGCTGCCACCGACTGAGCTGTCCCCGCGAAACCAGCGATTTCATTGCGGTGTATGACCTGCACGTCGGCAATGTGGTTGTTGTTCGAGCCAAACTGCTGGCAACCGCATCAAAGTCCGCAGCAGGCGAACCATCTTCCATTGTCTCGCTCGAGTGGGCTCGTATGAGCGATTCAAACCTTGTGGAGCTCGTTGCGTGCACGGCCTCATCCTCTGACGGCGCAGTTGAGATCACGCTGAGAGCCGTGGCTGAGGGCTCCACTTGTCTTTCTCTCTTCTGTGGCGGCAATCTGATGCTTGGAAGCCCGATCAACATTCACATTCGAGAAGCAAAACCGCGTGGGAACAGTAGCAGCAGCGCGCCGTCCACCAGTACGATTGGTGTATGCGTTCAGAAGCCATCGCAGCCCGCGTCATCGCTTGCGGTGCTAGCGGATCTGCCGTGGACGCCAGCGCTCTCGAAGCGAGTTCACATGCACAGCACCGAAGCGCTGCTGCTGCTGCTCGACGCTGAGCTGGAGCCTGCTATCGGAGTCAAGCCCAGGTTGGAGAACGGGAGGATCTCAAGTGCCGGCGCTCGAACATCGAAAACGAGCTGCGAGTGTTCGACTTTTCCTGGCAAGTCGCTGGTGCTGGTGCGAATTGAGTTTACCAGTCTGGGTGAGTATGTCGTGGTTGCCAGCACCGACAACACACAGCACGAGCAGATCGCTCACATCGCCTGCATCATGGATCCACCCGACCAACTCGAGGTGTTCCGCGCCAACCGCGCGTGGGTCCAGAGCTACCGCAAACTGTCTGCGACTCGCGACGACGATGAAGCCGCGTGGGAGAAGCTCCGCACGCGCGTCGATTACGCGTCATTCTGCTCGCGGATGCTGTCGAATGCAAACTTACGCGACGCGCTCGTGCATTCGCCGTGGGTGACGACCTGCTACCAGGAGCTCGACGTGTGCTACGACGTCGACTGCGAAGTGGTGAGCCGACATTTCCTCTGCTCCCGCAGATCTGACCCGTTTGTGCTGTGGCACAGGCTCGTGGAAGCTCTTGATGCAAGCGAGTCTCTTCGTCCTGAATCTGGCGTCGCAGCGCAGAGCGCAGAAGGCGCCAGGAGCTGCTTTTGGGAACTGCTGCCTCTCTGGGCTCGTGAGGATCCTGCTGTCGTTGTGTTTGCTTGCACCGCGACGGCCGACAGCCGAGTGCTCTGTGATCCTGTAACCAGCGAGTTGGAGCCGTCAAATTCAGATGAAAGAGCACATAAGAAGGCACCAAGCGCGGGCGTGACGGTGCAGCAGTCTCCGCTGGAGTTTCTGGTTGGCAGACAGCCTACGAGTCGACC
The DNA here is from genome assembly GCA_023335675.1 of Globisporangium solare. Taxonomy (NCBI): domain Eukaryota; phylum Oomycota; class Peronosporomycetes; order Pythiales; family Pythiaceae; genus Globisporangium; species Globisporangium solare. The sequence goes on along the minus strand of JAADVP010000013.1, from coordinate 45,588 downwards.
CAGGGACGACAATGTTGTCACGTGCTGGCGCGACCACCACGGAGAGCTCTACTACTCGGCCGCGCCCTCTTCGTCGAGCGAGAACGCGCCGTTCCGCGTCCACGTCTACGGCCACGAGAGCCACCCGTTCCGCGAGACCGCCGAGGGGAGTCGCATCGACCAGTGGAAAGCCCGCATCCGCGCGTTTCTCTGGACGGTCCTGGAGTCTCGCCAGTGGAGTCTCGAGACGCTGTTCGAGTGCTTTTGCCCGGGACCTGGCGGCGACGATGCGGCGCCACACATCCGCTTTCCCGACTTTGTGGCCACGCTGCAGCGACTCGGCTTCCGAGCGCCACTTGCGACGTCTGAGTATGCGACGCTCTTTGGCGAACTCGAGGTGCCCGCCGCCGCCAAACACGCCGCCGTGACGCGGAGTGTGTTGCGCACGTTCCTCGTCGATCCGTTCCACATGGCACGTTTGCGCCACATCCATGCTGCTTTTTTTGCGCTTGGATGACGACTTGTTGTTGCTGACGCCTGCGTTGTCCACGCCTCCCACGTGATGCAAAAGTTGTTTTGGCGGCACTACACGCACACGCTCGTCTCCTCTGTCACCACGATGGACGCGGCAGCAGCGCTGGATGCCCTCGTGAAGCCGCTAGTTGAGCATTTCCACTGCCTCTTGTCGCCAGTTCCTACAAGCGCAGCGCAGCCCGAGGATCAGCGAGGCGCGCGCGTGTCCTGGCGCGACTTTGTCGCGCGCCTCCAACGATTCCACTCGTCACCGGGTCGTCGCTGTGTATCCGTTGCAGCGATCGATTGCTGCCGCGTGCTCTACCACTTCGACGTCGCGTGCGACGGCCGGATCGACGCGCAGTTGTTCCTGCACCACGTGATTGCAGCGCTCCAAGAGCACTTTGCCAAAGACGCGGCCGTGGACGCGAGCACCAGTGGCGTCGCCACTAGCAGGAGCCCACAACCGCAGCAAAAGCTCGCGGTGGCTGTGAAAAGCGCCAAGCGTCCCGACGCTGACGCGTTCTCAACGCCTCACGCCGTCCGCAAACTCTTCCTCGCGCGTGCCCAGCAGCAAAAGCAGCACATGCAGCGTCAGGCGAAGCCCAAGAGCGCGGCCACAGCCAGCGCAAACGCCGCCGCCGCAAGAGCCAAACTCCACGCGCTGCTGTACGCCGGCAACACGCGCATCCGCAGCCTACCCGTCACGAAGCTGCTCGGGTACGAACCATGTCCACATTTGCAAGGAAGAAGCGCGTGTATTACCGTTAATGTACTCGTCTACTCCTTGGCGACGTAGGCATGGCGTGCACTTCCGACCTCAGCGCACTCGACGCAAGCTCGCGTGCCAAAGCGACGACGACGAATGCTTTGACGCGCACCAGCTGCAGTGAGCGATTGGCTCCATGTCTGCGCTAGAGACTGCTCTGCGCGTCCTTCTTGTACCCGCGCAGGCGCAGGCGGCTGATGCCGCCGTCGGGGAACATCTCGAGCCGGACGAAGTTGACGCCCTCGGGTACGAGCACCACAGTCCCCTGCTGCACGGAAAAGTGCTGCTGCTCGTGCGCGCGCAGCTTCACGCGCGGCAGGATGGGCGTCCAGACGACGATGTCGCCCAGCACGTCCTCGTCGGCCTTGCCGTGGAACGTGGCGCCGAACACAACGCAGCTCTCGGGGAAGTTGCCCTTGAAGTGATTCGTGTCGACCTCGACCTCGTGGATCACGCCCGCGTGGCCGAGCTTGAGGACGCACCAGTCCTTGCCCGGGACTTCCAAGAGCCCTGTGGCCGCGTGCGCAGTCAGGACCGCGGGGCGCGTCGCCTTGCGTGCGGTCTCCCATCCACCAGCCATGGTCTTGCTGCGGCCGGGGGCGATGAGGTTCTTCGGGTGGCCGTAGTGCGCGTCGTTGAAGCCGATGACCTTGCCGCCGTGCTCGGCGCTCGCCAGGTCCACGAGCTGCGTCGGCGGCACCTGGGTCCAGTCCTTGAGCACTGTGCCGTACACGCGAAGGCGCGCGATGCCGCCGTCGGGGAACATGTTGAGACGCAAATGCGTCCATGGACCCTGTTCGAGGATCTTGAGCACGTTGTGGCGCGTCGCCTCGTACCCTGGCTTGAGCTCCGTGAACGGCAGGATGTCGACCCACTCGTGCGACTTGAGCTGCTCAGCGAGCGCGAGGTCGTCGGCGGACGCGGCGACGCCCATGGCGCGCTCCTGGCCGGCGGGAAGCGCCTTGGCCGTCAGCTTCTGGAGCGCTTGCGGCCACGTGGAGCGGTCGACGCTGAAGCGCGCGGCCTGGACGGACACGCGCGGCGAGTGGTTGCCCGTGAAGAACGCCGTGTCGACGTCGATCGCCTCAATCGCGCCGCGCAGCCCCAGCTCGATGATGCACCAGTCCTGGCCGGCGATGCGCTTGCGGCGCGTCTCCCAGCCGTCCATCCACTTGCCGTAGTCCGTGAACTTGTCGGCGATGAACACGGGCGCGTCCGGCGACAGCAGCAGGTGCGCGGCCGCGAACCACTCGTCCGTGGCGAAGATCGCTCGGCCGCCGAAGGCGCTGCTCGCGAGGTCTGTGAGGCGCTCGAGCGACGGATCTTGCGGGTCGAGACGCGTTACCGGCATGCTGCTGTTGTGTGTGTGTGTGTGTCGAAGTGAGAGTACGGTGCGGGTCGTGGGAGATTGGAGAGTGAGCACGTGATCCCAGTGCTGTGACGCAGAGAGAGAGAGTTCTCTATCTAATCACAGGCAGAAGCGGCGTTAAGCGGAGGGAGGAGGAGGGAAATGGATGCGCAAATGCCGAAGAGCTCTTCGCATTCACAGGTGATGGGACCACTGCGTCACTCACACATCCAATTCAGAGAGTCGTGCGGACTTTACCGGATGCGTCCAGTAAATTGACTGCCTCAACCGGTTTTATTTTGGCAATTATGATTTAACCGGTTAATTCCGCGTTTGTTGACACGAGTTCTACTGAGATTAGTTACGTTGAGTCCGAACACCAACCAAGAAAAATGGCGTCGAAAGCCGAAGTTGGTCGCAGACGTCAAGAGTTTGCGTCGACGCGCCAAAGAACAAGGCCACGGTGTCTGTGCGCCAGTTTCTGATCATTGGCTGCAGCGAAGCTGGCGTAAAGCACAAGGGTTAAGCAAACGATTAGCACGCACATTTCACATGACGATTGATTGGTTCAACCGTGGCTGCTGCATGCGTGTGCGCACGCATACGGCTATCGCGCCCCAGCGTATCGTTTCGGTTGAGTCGGCAGCCTCTACACAGTGGGATGTGCATGGTACAATGGCGATGCTACAGTCGCTCATGAACATGGAAGTGCGCTGCTGTTCGTCTACACGCAAGCAGACAAGAGCCGCCGGCCGCCCCAGCAGCAAGTCACGAAAAACAGCACGCGCTGCAACAGACGGCGCCACTGCGGCTGCATTTTTCCACATTAACTTTCGCCAAAGCGAAACAGAAGAAACGACCACGAACGCTGGCAAAAGATCGCAGCGGACCCCAACCGCAAACAGGATGAAACGCCCGCCGCTTCAGCACAGCTATACGGTGGTATACGCAGCTGAACGAAGTTGACTGTGAGGCGGAGGAACAGTATCCAGCGGACTGACCGCATGGCAGAGAGAGCGCTCTGCGTTCCGGTGCGCTTGCCAGCATGTTCTCGGCCCCAGCACGACAAGCTTCTCGCCACACAGACATGAACGAATTGGCTCCAAGTGCGCCACCAACCGATGCTTATGACCATAGGCCGCTATTCGCTGCATGTTCACCCTGTCATCCTTGTATCGCAGTTGAAGTGCCAGCCTGTCTCTCTCACTCTCCGGCAGCGTCCAATCGGGCAGGTTCGCGCCAAAACCAACGGGTCGCGGGGGGGGAGGGAACCGAAGGCAAGTCAAAGAAAAACCGCGAAACCACCCACGGGTCTGAAACATTTTCTGGCAAACAGACCCGCAGCCCGCAAACCCGCTTGAGGTTTTATGGCACCTCCTATGCGCACGTGTCTAGTAAAAGTGGAAAAACCTCGTTATCCGCTGTCTGACGGGCCGCACAATGCCTGACCCACCCGCGGAGAACAACCGCAGTAGGAAGAAGGCGCGAGAAAACCAAGAGACCACCCACCCGCCGCGAACCCGCAACCAAAACGCAAGAAAAGGGCGGAAGGAACTGCGCGCGAAAGGAGCTTTTGCACCGTTTGGCGGGCGGCCATGGAGCTCAACAGCAGCAGCAGCTCCCGAGAGATGAGCAGCCGGCCGCAGGAGCAGGCGCCGCTGCGGCGCGCCGACGCGCAGGTCCCCGTGCTGCAGCTCACGCGGCAGCTCATCCACACCTACAACATGATTAACGCGGTGCGCCTCGAGCGATGTCAGAGGGTCGCACGGGCGGGCGACTGGCTGCTAGCATGTGTCGGTGGACGAGCGTGTGCAGGAGGTCGCTGATCTGCGCGTGTGTGCTGCCTTTCTGTTTTGTGGATGCAGAATTACTACAAAAAACGCAATTTGGCGCAGGACGGACTCCCGCCGCGCAAGAAGAAAGGCACGGGCGCCGGCAAGAAGGAGGACAAGCGCAGCAGCGACGACTACCAGATCTCGCCGCAGGAGGAGATCTTCAACGGCCGCTACAAAGTGTGCGGCAAGCGACTCGGCACGGTACGCTTGTCGTCACGTTGAAGATGAGTTCGACTGATACTCCAGAAGCTCACTGGCGTGGCGTTTGTTATTTTGTTTCTATGTATCTTGCAGGGATCGTTTGGCCAGGTCGTGGAGGCGCAGGACATGCAGACCAGGAAGGACGTCGCCATCAAGATCGTCAAGAAGAAGAAGAACTTTACGAACCAGGCGCAGCTCGAGATCGGGATTCTCGAGTCGTTGCACCGCACAGACCACCCGGGCCGGAACTTCATCGGTGCGTGAGCGGGCGGCATGTCCTGGTCTGCTGCATATGAAGCGATGTGCTGACGCGTGCGTGCTTGTTCTTTTGTGTGTGTGTATATTACAGTTCAGTTGAAGGACTCCTTTATGCACAATGGCCACCAGTGTCTCGTGTTCGAGCGACTGGATTCGAATTTGTACGAGCTGCTCAAGAAAACCCAATACAACGGCATCAGTCTCAAGCTGCTGCGGAAACTGGCACGACAGATCTTGCAGGTACCGAGTGGCACTGTGACTGTGCCTGAGGTCTCGAGACCGCCCAAACTGATGTGTGTTGTGTGGATCTATAGGCGATGGAGTATTTGGCACATCCGAACGTGAACGTGATTCACTGCGACCTAAAGCCAGAGAACATTTTATTGGTGCATTCGGCACGGAGTCAGCTCAAGATCATTGATTTCGGGAGCTCGTGTCTTTCACAGAGCCAGGTATGTGGCAGTCAATGGCTAATCGCATTGTCGAGATCGCAAAACCGACCCTCGCGTTCTCTTTTTTTTCTATTGTATGTGATCAGCTGTACAAGTACATCCAGAGCCGCTTCTATCGATCCCCAGAGGTGCTTTTGGGGATGCAGTACACGCCTGCGATCGACATGTGGAGTCTAGCGTGCGTATTGGTGGAAATGCACACGGGCAAGCCGTTGTTTGGCGGAGGCGATCAGCACGACCAGCTGTGTCGGATCGCCAGCGTGATTGGCCGCCCACCACAGGAAATGATCCAGCACGCGGACCCGACGTATCGCCGCAACTACTTTGACGAAGTTGTCGTCGTCGAGGGCGAGACGCACCGCATGGAATACCGGCTGAAGGATCGAAAGCCCACGAGCTCGAAGTTGGGCGTCCATGTAAGTCTCCGCGTGCGAAATAGGTCGCAGCCTCATCACATGGATATTGTTCTGACAATTCCCTTGATGTTGTTGCTGCTGTTGTGAAAATAGGACATGGGCGGCTCTAAAACGTTGGCAGAAATCATCGGCGCCGACACAGGCGGCCCCGGTGGCCGACGGCTCGGCAAACAGGACCACACCCCGGAAGACTACCGTCTGTTTGTCGACTTTATCCAGCGAATGCTCGACTACAAGTACGCACTCAGCTTCTTTGGATATATATGCATGTTGCTTCAGTGACTCATTTTTTATGTTGCTGGTTTTGTGCGACCTGCAGCCCTGGGACTCGTATGACTCCAACGCAAGCGCTCGCGCATCCTTTCATGGATTCTGGTCGCCAATCGTCGGATATGGTGCGTCTCTATGATGACGCTTTGCTGTTTGAATGCCTGTTGATGCTGATTAAAAAAAATGATGGACGTGCAGGGCGAGCGGAAAAAATCCAAGTCGATGCGCTCAACGACAATGCGAGAGTATTCGGAGATCAACTCGTCGTTTTACGAGTCCAAGAAGATCAAACAGCGGCGGCTCCATGAGAACCTGGGTTCAGGACATTGAGCGGCGCGTTTCTGGCCTTGCGCGAGATTATCGAGACGTGCGTCTCGTCCGCCATTGGCAATAGGGGCGGGGACGCGTCAGGCGTGTGGTGCATCAGCTGATCTGGTTGTCCCGTTCGCTGGTTCCTCTCAGTTGCGAAGTGCGGCAAACGTCGGCTGCAGTAGTCTGCGGCGGCATCCACAATCGCTGTGTTCATCCGAATGGCTCGCAAACAGGCTGTAGCAGCTGCCTCTGGCTCAGGCGACTCACCTGTTCTCAGTGCGAGGCTGGCAGATCGAGATGTGCGTGTCAAGGGAAGCAGCATATCTCGGCCACCACCACCGTCGGGCTTTTCTGTTGCGAGAATTGGTTGGGAGCTGAATACGCCACAATGAGAACGCACTCCGGGAGAAAATGAGCTGCGGCGAAACGGCAGCACGAAGCGGAAGGCGCCGACGCCAACGCTGCAGCAGCATGCACCCACCCTCTATTATTATTTTATTGATTGAATGATTGTTTCAGTAGTAAGAGAGAAGAAGTAGTTAATTAATCCTCGCCAACTAGTGCGCATTGGCTTCAGCAGGACAAGGGAAAAGTGGCAGCAACATAGCAAATAACGATACAAATGAACAACATGACGCGATTGATTTTCCAAGCGGCAGCGCAACATTAAACAAAAAGAAACTCATTCGGATCGGTTGGCATGCCAGCGAGTGGACTCATGATATTATCGCGTTACACAACAGCATCCGCACCCACCGCGAGGCCGCCAAATAGTCGGCAAACTATTCCTCTTCCAGCAATCGCTTAGTTTTCACCCTGGCGCTTGAGGTAGTCGAGCAGCACGTTCAACGCGTGGGTCTCCTCACCGAAGTCGGTGATGACGGCGCACGAGGTGGACACGACCTTGCGGGCTTCGCCGGTGCCGTCGATCTTGCAGAGACCGCACCACTCGCCGAGCTGCTTGCCCGATGGCACGAGGATGAGGTTCACGCCGTGCTCCTCGCAGAGCGCGCGCACCAACTTGGAGTAGCTTGGTTCGTCGCAGTCCTGGGCGAGGCAACAGAGACGCGCACGGCGCGAGTCAAGCGCCTTGGCGGCCTCGTGGAGACCGCGCTTGAGGCCGTCGTGGACGAGCGCCTTCTTGAGCACCTCCTTGAGGGCGTCCATCTCGCCGAGCTCCTTTGGCACTTCCGCAACAACTTCCTCAGCCGACATGATTGCTTTTACTAGACGTCTAGTTAATAATGGGGTGGAGTCCTCGGAAGAGCTTTTTATTAACTGCTCGGGCGCTCCATTCGCCGCCGCCGCATATTGGCGCGCAGCGATTTGACTGGCTGGCGCGCTGTCGCCGCTGGCGAGCGTGTTTTAAACAGCGTCGACCTGTCGAACAGCATACTGTTTCATACACTCGGCTGGCATAATCCCCGAAAGAGTGCCATCCATCCATCGGAAAAGCATACTTTCCATACAGACTCGCTTTAGTGACGGTCGTAAAGCCAACAGAGGCTACTATTGGAATCGATCCATCGCGCGCATTCTCGACTTCCACCATCCACCATCATCATCATGCGCAGGTGGAGCGCGCTCGCGGTGCGTGCGACCGCGCAACCGGTGTCCCGACCCGCAGGTAGCAGCGCGCCGCTCGCCCACGCCCACGCGCTCCACGGCGCTCTGCCGACGCGCGCGAGCACAGCGTTTGGCGCGGCGGCGCAGCGCGGCTTCCGCATGGAGACGCTGTACGCCGGCCAGGACTACGACCGCCACGTGGAGAAGAAGTTCAGCGAGCTCTCGGGCAAGATCCCGTGGGAGCCCGACGCGGCGCACCTGGAAAACGTGAAGCGCCGCTGGGAGTCGCCCGCGCCGAACCTGAACGAGCTCATCCGCGAGGACATCCCGCTCGCGCGCAACCTGTTCCGCAACGTGCTGCAGCAGCACTACAAGAACGACATGGGCATGTGGAACAAGTGGGGCGTGATGGAGTGGAAGGCTGGCAACTACGACCTCGCGCGCATGATCTTCGCCAAGGCGTCCAAGATGTCGTTCCACGTCGAGCTCTGGCAGTCGTGGGCGTCCATGGAGATGGACGCGAAGAACCACGTGGAAGCCAAGCGGCTGTTCAAGGTGATCCTGGCGACGGACCCCAAGAACTCGAGCGCGGGGCTCGGCATGGCGCTGCTCGAGTCCGAGGTCGGCAACAAGGAGGCCGCGCGCGAACGCTTCGAGGCGCTGTCGCGGCTGCACCCAAACGACGTGCTCATCCTGCAGGCGCACGCCGTGTTTGAAGCCAAGTGTCAGCACATGCCGCTCGCGCGGAACATGTTCCAGAGCGCGACGGGTCACCCGCAGGCGACGGCGCAAGTGTGGCACGCATGGGCGAAAGCCGAGTTCGACAACGGCTTCTACAAAAACTGCGTCACGGTGCTCACGCGCGCGATGCGGACGTTCCCGACCCACAAGTGGCTCGTGCTGCTGCACGCGATGGCGCACTACAAGCTCGGCAACGTGTACGAGGCGCGTCGTGGGTACCGGCGCCTCATCGACGGCGGGTTCTACGTCGAACCGTCGGCATACAACGCGTACGCGCGCATGGAGGAGGAGCTCGGGCACGACGACACGGCCATGGCGCTCTATCTCGAAGTGCTGAGCATGCACCCGGACCACATCCCGAGCGTCATGTCGCTCGCGATTCTGCATCACAAGCGCGGCAACATGAAGAACGCGCGCAAGGTGTTTGAGAACTCGCTGCAGAACATGCACCACACGGGCGAGCTGCTGCAGACGTGGGGCGCATTCGAAGAGCAGTATGGCGACATGGAGAACGCGCGCGAGCTGTTTGAAGAAGCCACCAAGCAGCAGCCGACGCACGTCGAGTCCTGGAAGTCACTTGCGCGTGTCGAGAGCCATTTGGGCCACGTCGACGCTGCGCGCGCCGTGCTCACGATGGCGAGTCAGCATATCCCGAACGACGCGCCGTTGCTGATCGAGTTGGGCAAAATCGAGCAGCGTCACCGGAATTTCATCGAGGCGCGGGCCGCGTTTGAAAAGGCGCTGAAGCTCGACTCGACGAACGCGGCGCTGTGGAACATGCGCGCTCTCCTGGAGCTGCCGATCGACGCCGAGCGCGCGAAGAACATCGTTGAGAGCGCGCTGAACATGATCCCGCGGTACGAGAAGAAGAGCTGGAGCATCCTCATGTGCACGTACGGTCGCGCGTTTGCTGCGATGGAGGACTACGAGAAGGCAGTCCAGGCGTTCCAGAATTCGTTCAAGCTGATGCCGAAAAACTACGAGACGCACATGATCTACGCCGAAAGCGTACTGGTGCCGAACGAGGCGTGGGGCGAGGCCAAGAAGCACCTGCTCGCGGCGCGCAAGATCCTGCCGCGGACACACAAGCGCCGCGCCGTCGTGGAGAAGAAGCTGCAGGTGGTCGAGCGAGCAATGGAGCAGGCGGCGGCGGCGGCGGCGAAAGCAGCAGCAGATTCAACAGCAGGCGATGATGCCGGTGACGACGACGAGTTTGAGGACGAAGATGAGGAACACACACAATAATACTAACCCCGCATTGACTCTCTCCGCAAGTGTAGCCATGTTCCTCTTAACCGTTCTCTACTGTACTACTCGAATGTGTGGCTGTGAATGGCTGTAGCTCTTGTGGGCGGTCCGTAGAGCAATATCTCTCCATTGGAGCCGCCTGTGACCAGAGTTGAAGGCTGCAGCGGATGGAACTCGGCGCAGAGGCACGCGGTTCGCGGCGCTGCGTATGCCTGGAGTGATCGCACAGCAGCCCTCATCGTCGTCTCGTAGTACGCAAGCCGTCCATTGGCGTCGCCCGTTGCGAAGATCGAGCCGTCGCAGTTGAAGCTACAGCCGATGCTGAACCCTTGCACCTCGTGACTTCCTTCAAAGCGCGCTTTGCCTTTCTGGAGCTTCTTGTACGGCGCGGCACTCGAGAAAAGCGTGGCGTAGTCGGCACTGCACTGTGCCACGAACCACGGCTTGTGCGGATGCAGCCGCAGGCACTGGAACGGCTGCATGTCTCGGTCCAACCGCTCTGCGAGCAGCGCCGAGGACCGAAAATCCCAGACCAGCAGCGTCTGGTGGCTCGCATCGCGGTATTTCACGCCGGCACTCGACACGAACCGCTGCTCGTCGCCCGGCAGGAACAGCAAGTCGTGGACTTGACCAAAGGCTGCTTGGTACGTGTTCACGACGGCGTCGCTTCGTTGGCGGAGATCGTGGCTGTAGATGCGTCCTCTGTCCGTGCCAACGAGCACAAAGTGCGGATCGGACGGGTGGAAACGCACGCACGTGGCCGCGCTATCGTGCTCAAAGCGCTGCACCACAGTGGTCGTCTCGGGGTCCACGTACACAGCGCAGCCGTCGTATCCCCCGCTGAGGATACGCTTCCCGTCTGTGGCCCACTGCATGCTCTTGACGCCTTTGGTATGGTGCGCCAATGTCCGGCGGCATGGTGCCGCATTCTCCTTCGTGCTCCACACGCGGACGGTGCTGTCCATGGACGCCGATGCAAACAGATCCACGTGCACTGGGCTCCACCGAACGTCGTTCGCAGCGCCAGCGTGGCGATTGAATCGCCGTCGCACGCGCGTTGGCAGCAGCGACGAGGACGCAATGGCGTGCGTCGCGCTGCTCTCACCATCAGCCAAGAAGCCATCGGACGGAAACAAGCGCGGCAGCGGCGCGCTCGCGCGTTCGTCTTCTTTCGCAGCGTCGGTTGATCCAACAATCGTACGGCGTTGGCGCTTGGACGTGTAGCCGTGGAATGCGAACGCTTGCTCTTCGCGCGTCATGCGTTGGCGCAGCAGTTGCGAGACACCGCCGCCGCGTCCACTCGTGTGTTGCGCAAAGTGCCGCGCAATCTCTTGCTTCCGTTGCTCCAGTGCGTCAGCTGCGACCAGTGCGAGCCCACGCTCGTGGTGTTGAGCCGCGGCAGCCGAGTCGTGGCTCGCAATGGCTGCTGCTGCTGCTGGAGGCGCGGGCCCATCGTCGTCGTCGGAGCTGCTCGATCCGTAGGTTTGCTGCAGCAGATCCATTTTCTACGCGTGGAGGAGCTGATTCTGTCGCATTAACGACCAATGAAGAGGTGTTAAATGCGTGAGTATCGACCAATCCGACGTTGAAGCTACGCGTGCGTGGATATTTGGCCAATAAGAGCGCACGTACCTTGCCAGAATTCCATTTCCAACTCGCAATGAGTGCTTGCTTGCAAGTTCCAAGCGCTCATTCTCCAAACGGCACCGCCCCAGTCCCAAGCGCGCTCCATTCTCCCCAACGCCCAGCAAGATGCGCGAAGACTTCAGCTGGATGGACGAGACGCCCGGCAAGAAGACGTTCTGGCAGCGTGCGCAGGAGGACCCGCTCGTACCGCTGGGCTGCGCCGTCACGCTCGCCGTGCTCGTCGGCGGCCTCGCGACGTTCCAGCGCGGCCAGTCGAAGCTCGGCAACAAGTTCATGCAGGCGCGCGTGGTGGCGCAGACGGCCACGGTGCTGGCCATGGGCGGCGGCGCGCTCGTGGCTGCGGGCAAGAAGGAGGAGGAAAAGAAGCGGTCATATGAAGAGCGCCTGAATATCCGTCTGGGCGGCGACGACGCGGCCAAGTGACCGACTGCGGCTGAGCCGTGTGATCTGCATATACAAAGTCCACGACGGAGTTCCATCTCACGTCGTTCGCGACTCCGAAGAACGGCGCATTTAGACGCTTCTACAGTGATGACGACGGACGATATTGGTATTGCTGCTGCTATTGTAAACTTGTAAACGACACCAACACACACCCCTGCCTTGCCACTCGCTGCTTCCGTCCGATGTGCTGCCTGCCGCATACGCACACGTACACACTCCCACAGAAGCGCGAGACACATTAGGAAGGAGGGTTCGCACCACGCGGCGCCGCCATTGGAGCATCATCACGCAATGGGCCATCACTTTGCTGGCCCATTTTGGCCCATTTTACTGACGCGAAAGACCTGATGTGGAGACATATACATTCATTCTGTTTACTATTTATCGTTGATTGGCTACAATCAAACGTCATCTGATTGGACGAAACACGCCTGGCACCCGAAACGACGTGCGATCTTCACTCCATTGTCCGAAACGAGAAGATGAACGGATACGTGCAGCGCAAGTGCCGCTCGGAGCAGCAGCTCATGAACGAGCTCTCGAAGCTGCTGGCGTCCAGAGACTTCGCGTCCAAAAAGATGGGCGAGCTCATGAAGGAGCTCGCGTTCTTCTACGTGGCGCCCGGGCTGCCACACATCCCGCACTCGGTGCTCAAGGACCTGTGCGCGCTCGTGGGCAACCTCAAGGACAAGAAGGAGGACCTGCGGCTCGCGCGCATGGCGCTCTGCTTTCTCGCGCGTATCGCCGACCAGTTCGAGCTTCTCTACCAGCGCGGTGCAGCCCGCTTCTGTGTGTGAATGTGTGTTCTTGCTGCCTTGAGCTGACTGCGTCGCGGTTCTTGTGCAACAGACGACCCGCAGCAGCGCACGCAGGGCTTCGAGCTCTCGGTCTCGGTACTCGCGGCGCTGCTCGAGGTGTTCGAGAAGTCGGAGCTCAACCATGCGAGCCTTCCGCGGCAGCACACGTGCCTGAAGCTCTACGCGCTGCTCTGCCGCATCTTCAGCAAGACGGACGCGCTGGCGCAGCGCACGACACCACTGCTGCAGAAGTCGCCCGTCTGGACGGTGCTCTCGGGGGACAAGAAGGTGATCGCGTCGGTCACGGGCAAGAAGGAGTTCCCGTCGCAGCTCGCGGCCTTCGCTGCGCTCTTCCACATGAGCGCCAACGAGCAGGCGGAATTGCTCGAGCTCTTGTTCCAAGGCGCGTTCCTGCCGCACCACGCGGTGGTATCCCGCCACGCCGCCGCGGCGGTCCTGTCGCTGCTCGAGGCGCCGACCAGCGAGCACGCCAAGAGCGTCATCCGGGCGCTCGAGTGGTACCTCGTCAAGTTCCGGCCGCTGTCGCTGCGCGTCGGTGCGGATCCGCTCACTACGATCTATCTGGTGCGGCTCTGCGGCCAAATGAGTCGGCTGCCGGCGGTCGACGCGGAGACAAGCGATAGCGCAGCGTACGCCTCAAAGAACAGCACCGCCACCAGCAGCGTGTCGAATCTCTTGGACTTTTCTTACGAGGATATCGCTCATGCACAAGCCGCTGGTGGCGCTCCGTCACCGCCACCGTCGCCCATCGCGAGGCAGCGCAAGCAGCAGCAACGTCTCGACGGCGTGCACGTGACCAGCTCGCTCGCGACGCGGCTCCACGACATGCTGCTCGACTTGCTCGTGGCTGCAGCCGAGCAGAAGCCGTCGACGGCGGCGGCAGCGACGTGGATCCCCAACGCCGTCGTGCTCGTGGCCATCGAAGAGACCCTCCAGGGCAGCAACGCCGCGTCCTGCTTCCGCAGTCCTCGGCTCGGTGTGCGTGTTCGAGATCGTCGCGAGTGTGCTGGCCAAGGCGCTGCGCGACGCCACGAACAGCGTCGTGCTGCTGCATCGCGTGTGCCGGGTCGTCCAGTTCGCGGTCGAAGCGCTGGATGGCGCCGTGCTGCAGCTCACGGGCAATGCGCCGCAGTTCTTCGACCGCATCGCCGAGCGCGTCGCAGACTTTGCGAGCCACGCGAACCCGTTCGTCGCGTGCGAGAGCCTGCGCGCACTCGTGTGGCTGCTCCCGCGACCGGCAGCACAGGCTTCGGGGAGCGACGACTGGGAGAAGCTCCTGGCGCGGCTCCTGGCGCTGCCGCTCGACCACATTCTCCTGGAAGCGCACGTGGCGATCGCAGACGCGCTCCTCCACCGCGCCGTGACGAACCTAAGCCTCCACGACCACGACATTGACGTGGCGCTGCTACGCAGATGCCTCGTCGTGACGCTCGCGTGGTTCCAGACGGCGTCCTGCGAGTGGCACGCGGCCATGCTCGTGCGCATTTGGCACACAGCGCTGCGCAAGGCGAGCGCCATGGGCGACGCCGTCTTCGACTTGATCGCGGCGGTCTTGGACTTCCAGCACCACCAGCGCAAGGACCCGACGGAGCTCGTGCACAGCAGCACGCTCGACTTCCTGCACCGGACCGGCGCCAAGTACGTCGCGCGCCACAAGCTATAGTTCCGCGCGCTCGTGCTGCGTCTGACCAAGCACATGCTGCTCGGGCCCCAGCTCTCGCGGCGTCTGAGCGTGCGCGTGCTGCTGCAAGTGCGGCACGAGGCCCAGCAGCTCGGCAGCGGCGCAGACATTGTCGCGCATATGACAACTTTGCTCGCGTACATGCAGCAGACGTCAGATGATCAGGACGCACCAGCACAGCGGAGGCCCGATGTGTTCGTCGCCACGCGCATCCACTCGCAGGCCGCGAAGGACGTGCTCGGCATCCAGGACCTGCTGCTGCTCTCCGAGCGCGACGAAGTGCGAGCGTTCGCGCCAGCAACGACGCGGGGCTTTGGCAGCAACAGACAAGCGCCCGCCGCTGCGTTCGACGGAGTTTTCTGACCACAGAGAGCGACAACACGAAGAAAAAGATCCAACAGAATACATGTATAAAGGGTTTCCACACGCACGCACATCGGCGCGCGACCAACTCTGTCGCGCTGCTGGCATTTGCTTCGTGCGTGTGCACTCGCCACCATCACTAGCCGTCCACAATCCTAACGCGATCCAAAAACAAAGAGCCAGAGCGCTCCACACTCACGAGCGTAGCTCTTCGACTGAGCAGCTCCCCACTCGTTGGCTCTTGCTTGCTCACTTGAACGTGTTGAAATCGCGCACTTCGTTCACGATCTCCAGTGCTCGCTGCAAGAGTGTTCGCATCTCGTAGCAGTTGGAGCGGCGCGCTGCGATGTCGCTCGTCTCGGCGAGCAGCTCGTTCAGCTTGTCTTCTCGGTATAGCGCCGACACGAGCTCGTTCTGCACATTCTCCTTCGAGTTAGACACCATGAAGCACATGATCGCCTTGGGCACCAGATCCAAAAAGTTCTTGCGCACGATGTCAAAGTACGACGCCAGCAGACTCTTGATGATCTCGGTCTCAATGCGCTCGCGGTCCGTCGGCTCCTCTACTTGGCGCATGCTCACAGGCACCTGCGGGAGCTTCACGATGCCGCTCTTGTCCGTCGACGACAATTTGTTCTTGCCGCCTGGGAACAAGTACGACATCACTCCGTTGTCATTGTTGGGCTGCGCCGATGGGTTCGGCTTGGCGCTCGAGGCCGCAGAGATGCGGCGAGGGTCCTTGTTTGGGTCCGACGACATTCCGTTGCTCGGGCCGCTCTCGCGCTGCAGCTTCTCCATCAACTGCGCGACGGCGCGACTGCCGCCGATAAAGTCCGGGTGGTTCGTGTTCACGTACGACAGCTCGATCTGGATCAGGTTCTGCACCATCGCCTGCGTGGGCACGAGGGATGACCGAAGCATGTTGTTCACGACCTCGATCACGCGGTTACGCAGCTCCGGGAACCGCGACAGCTCCATGGTTTCGCACTGCGACGTCACGCGCTGCAATTCGTCAAACACCAAGTCGATGCACTGCAGTCCCGGTTGCTCCAAGCGCTTGATCTGGCGCTTCGCGAGCAGCTCAAACGACACCTCAGGCACGAACAGCGACTGGCGCGGCCCGTTCGCGTTGCGGATCGTCGTGCGGATGTCTTCGTCGCTCAGGTTGTCGAACGGGTTGACCTCCTGCAGCGACTTGGAGAAGATGTCGTTGAAGATGTAGCTGATGCGCGCGCCGCCGTACAACTCGTTCATCTCGACGCCGTTGAGCGCGTGGTTGCGTCCGTCCAGCGAGTTGGTGAAGTTGGCCGAGAAGTGCGAGATGAGGTTGAGCAGGCAGCCGCCCATCTCCGTCTTGCTCATAGCCTCGGTGGGGGACCCCATTTCGCCGAGCTCCACGTCCAAATCGTTCACCATGCTGCCGATCTTGGACTTGATCTCCGGCAGGCAGTCGCGGATGTGGTGCATGAGGATCGTGTTGAGCGTCTTGGACAGGTACTGCGTGCCCATGCGCGACGACATGCCGCGGTACGCCGGGTGGTTCTTAAAGTAGTGCTGCTCCTTGCCGAGACTATCGCGGATCGCGAGCTTGTTGTTGATGTCCGCCTGGCTGCGGTTGATCACGCCGACGAAGCCGCGCTTGAGCGGGATGACGCGGCCCTGGAGCATGTCCATGGCGTCCGTGCCTTCGTCCATGAGGTCCAGCTTCGTGAGCACGCCGATCGTGCGCTGGCCCTCGGGGTCGATCTCGCGCGCGAGCTTAAGCGCGTCGCTGTTGGCAAGATCCGAGTTCGCGGGCGTGACGGCGAGGATGATCGAGTTCGGGTTCGAGATGAACTCGACGCACATGTCGCGGATCTGCTCCTCGATGTCCACGGGCTGGTCGCCCACGGGCACCTTCGTCACACCGGGCAGGTCCACGAGCGTCAGGTTGAGCACGTGGGGCGAGAACACCTTGAGGTTGATCGATTTGTTCGAGATGCCCTTGTTCTTGCCCGTGATGCGCTCGGTCTCCTTCTCGATCTCGCGGCGGATCTCGTCAAAGTCGGTGAACTTTTGCCCCGGAAGGTGCAGGAACTCGCCCCACTCCTCGGCGGCCTCGCCCGCGCCATTCGCAGGCGCTACGCCGTCCGCGACGGGCGCGCCGCTCGGGCCGATGTTGTACAGCTGCAGCACGAGCGGCCGACGCGTGACGATGCCCGTGCCGCGCGGCAAGAAGTCCTTGCCCACGATGTTCTCGAGCACGGATGACTTGCCGCTGCTCTGCGAGCCGATGACCACGATCTGCGGCAGGTTGATGGGCGACTGGCCGATGGCACTGAACACGTCCTGGAGCTTGTTGATGATCGGGATGAGCTGGTCCATTGCGCGCGTGTGTCTGTGTGTGTGTGTGGCGGGGGCTCGTGTCTTGGGCGCAGCGAGAGCGCGAATGCAGCGGCGCGTAGCTCTTGGGGGCGGAAAAAAGCAGAAATCAGTGGGCTTTTTCTCCTGTGTCATCCACCGCCCCCTTCTTCCGACTTACCCATGACGGTTTAGAACCCTCTCTATAGAGCATAAGCGCTTCAATAGAGGGTATGCGACTGCTAGCGCTGCTGGATGGGGAATGATGGAGTGTGGCAGAAACCTGTTTAAGAGACGTATACAGCGCTGAGAACGAATAATCCTGAGTAAAGTCGTTATGAGAGGCCCGAAACGTGGCTTCCTTCGTTACGCGCTTGCCTGCACTCTTGAAGCAAGTCGAGCTTGAAAAACCTCAAACTGAGGTTCTAGGCGCGGCCAAACGTATATAATATCAAACAGTCTCCGCAGTACACTCACGCGTATCAAACTGGTGGAGTGCACATTGCGACCGGGTACACAAGTGCACTTGCTCTCTCTCTCTCTCTCTCTCTCTCTCTGTATTGGCCATGAAGCGCAAGGGAGGAGCTGGCCGCAGCGGCGCGCTGGCGCCTGCCGCCGTCGAGCAGAAGGAGGTCGTCGAGCGCACGCGCAACATCGAGAAGCTCTTTGTGCACGCCGACACGCTGCGCTGCGCCGAGCGCAGCCGCTGCCGCGTGTGCTTGTACAAGGTCGTACTCTATGGCCGCGCGGGGCTGCTGCCCATGGTGCGCCCCGAGCTCTGCCCGCGCATTGCGGCCCAAACGAAAGCAACAACTGCCGAACAAGACGACGCTGAAGCCGCTGCTAGCAGTGGTGAGAGCAGAATCGGGCTCTACGACGCCAAGCAGGTCAAGCGCATCCTCACCGTCGGCGATGGCAACTTTTCGTACTCGCTGGCGCTCGCGAACGCGTTTCGCGGCCTCGCAGCCGCCGATGAGAAAGTGGAGCTCGTGGCCACGTCCCATGAGAGCAAGGCCACCATCCTGGAGACGTACCCAGACGGAGAGCGGATCCTGAACGAGCTCAGCGCGATGCCGTCGTTTGTGCAGGTGCACCACGAGATTGACGCCACGAGCAAGGAGCAGATGCAGGCGCTGCGCAAATTCGACCGTGTGATCTGGAACTTCCCGTGTGTGCGTGCGCCCCGTGGCGAGGATGGCCAGAACCAGGAGATGGAGATCAACAAGAAGCTGCTTGCCGACTTCTTTGCGCTTGTGAGCGAGTCGCTCACGCCCACGGGTGAGATCCACGTCACGCACAAGACCAAGCCGCCGTATGGCCAGTGGGGCGTTGAAGCCATTGCCGAGAGCAACGGGCTGCGCTACGTGCGCGCGGTCGTCTTTGACCGCTGCATGTACCCCGGATACTCGAACAAGAAGGTGCTTTCGAAGGGGTCGTTCCCGATCTGGGACTCGCAGACGTTTGTGTTCGTGCCTGCAGCGAGAGAGGTCGCCCCCGAAGCAGAGACGGCGCCCGAAGACTCGCTGCTGGTGCCCGTGACGCCCGACATGCTCAAGAAGATGTACCTGCTGCTGTCTCCGACGATCCAGGATGCGCTGGATGCGGGCGTCAAGAGCAAGAAGCGCAAGCTCAACCACAAGCCAAAGCAGCTTGTGGGCGTGCCTGCGGATCACGCGGCGGCGGACGCTGCGGATGCCGCCTCTGGAAAGGACGACGCGGCGCACGCCAACGGCAAGCGCAAGCACGGACGCAAGTCCGGCAAGGGCGGCCCAGTGACCACCGAGAAGCACAAGCGCCCGCCGCAACCGCCAGGCAAGTTTGGTCACCAGAAGAAGCTCAGGCTGCGTAGAAAGTAGTGCGATGATGACGCAGCCTTTAGGTTTCTCTGCCTAACCGATCCATAGACTTCCATATTTACCTTGTTACATGCTGCATGCTACTGGACACGCACTTGCTTTCGTTCACTTCGCTCGAGCCACTCGCCTGTTAGACAAGACAGTCCTTATACGACGAACCAAAACCGGCGCTCGGTTGCTGGTTGCCGCCGAGATACCTGGAAATGGACACTCTAGAAAACGAATCCGTTTTCGCCGCTTTCCGCGACTGGCACCTTTTTCTTCGACGGTAGAACCCTTGGATGCTCGCTGCTGCGCGCTCCAGAGTGTGGATGCCGATTAGCACGAAGAACCTGTCGTCCGCCACCACGTCCAAGTCGTGACGTGGCGTCGTGATGACAATCGGGAGCTCCACTGGATGGTCCGAGCCGAGCCATTGCGTTGAATTCCGATACACGCCGAGACAAATGCCAGCGTAGCTGCTACCTACAGCAAATGCCTCGAAAACGTCGCCGTACTTGCATCCGTGCTAGATGCGGTTCATAGAGAGAGAAGCATGTCAATATTCAGCAACTCGGCCCATTGCCATGTGAAAACAGACTTACTCGTAGGTGAGGTGGCACTGCAAAGGTCGCAATGGCTCCAGTGCATCGAGGCCCGCCGACCAGCTGGCGAACGATCTTATGAATCGACGGATTGTAATAGGTCTGGGTAAACATTGACAGCGGCAGGGTTGCGTGCGTAGTGTCAGCTCAGCATTCTACGTTTGCAATCAGCAAGTACGGCACATTAACGTACCTGAACGAGCATATTCTCGCACAGCTCTGGGTGAAGCAATCGCCCGGACATGAACAGCGGAAGCCCGAAGATCGCCTTCTCTGACTTTTGCTGCGGCATGTCGTTCAGCAGGAGGTAGTTCCAAAAGTGCTCCGAGTCTCCTTCTTTTGCGCGGACGCGCGGCGTCTCGGAGTTTCCAGACTTCGCGAGCGAGCCCATAGCTGTGAGGTTCTTGAGTTGGAAAGACATCCCCATGTACTTTGAATTGGATTCGTCCGATAGCTCCGTGATCGTGAAGATCTTGGCGAAATCCATCTTCAGCTCGACTAGCATTGTGGTGAAGATCGCCTCGGCGTCGACGATGCTCGATTCCAGGTCCAAGTCAGACGCAGCGACGGAGAACGACGTGGAGCTTGTCCGCTTGCCCAGCACGATGACGGCGGCGGCAGCTTTCGCTCCAGCTCGTTGCAATTCGCTGTACACCAACGGACTCCCGCGAATATAGTACTGGAGCGCAGAAGGCAAAGGTTAGCTGAGCTGCATGCATCATGATCATAAGCCCCAACTGTGTACTTACAACACCGGCGAAAGCTGAAAGTGCTTGCGTGAACACCGGAGACGGCTCAGCAGCGTCAATGACCGTAATCGGCGGGTGGCACTTTACGTGCGCAGCTCGGAGTGGGATGATAAACCAATGGAGACTCGCGAGCGATTCCTCGCCCAAGAAGCTGCAGATCACGATGTGTCTGGGATTCAGCAAAACACTGAGCGGCGGATTCTCTAGTGTTTGCGAAATGCCGGACGACACAGAGATTTTTCGCGATCGGGTGCCGAGGTACTCGATGCCGACAATCGAGCTCTCGTAGAGGTTTCCTGCCGTAATCGCTCGGTTGGCGTCTCGAAACTTGAGAGCGACACTTTGCAACGATTGGTCCTGCACAGCACGCGCAATGGGAACAAAGTCAGCTATTGACCACAGACCAAAGTTTGTGGGCGAGTTCTATCCACACTTACCAGCATAACTTCTTCGACGCTTGCAGCGTTGCGCTATTCAAACAAGCCACTTCGGATCAGCACATGTGGACAGAAAGGCATAGCGACCGACAGTGCTTACCACGAGCTGTCGCCTTTGAACTGCCGACTGGGGACGTTTCTTCTGTCCTGCCGGGTAGTTTGGAGTCGACATGGACGCGTAGGCAGTCGTGCTCCGCATTTCGTGATCGTCGCCATCTTTTGAGCCGTCTTCTCGGTTCGCGATGAAAGTGTCTGCGAGCGGATTCAGTACGGTCGACATCCCTTCTCGACGGCTAAGCAAATCCTGCTGGGTCACATCTTCGGGGCAAATACCGTGCTTCACCACGTGGTCAAGGTCATCGGCGATCACGTAGCACTGCATCCACTCGGTCACGATGAGACTCTGCCCAGGGTTCAGGAGCACTCTGGACTCGCTTGCAGAGCGAGAGTCCGGAGCATCGTTGGCCGAGAAGACGACTTCCACGGCTATCAGCACCACGTTGCCTGACGTTTCGCGAAAGATATCCAAAGACGCCGCGGCAAACGTCATCCCAGCGTATTTCTAATATGGATATAAAGGCATCAGTACTCAAAAGATCAGCTACTGCGATACCAAGAAAGCAAGGAGGTACCTTGGAGAGGTGGATGAGGTACATTTCCTTTGCCGCGCCCTCGTAATACTCTTTCAGCCACGCTTTGGATTTCGCAGCCCCTCCCGAAGAGTGCTCGTCGCTCAGTCTCGAAATGCGAACCTCCGACACTGCTCGTTTCTCTCTCAGCTTGAGTAAGAAAGGCTTCGACATGCTATCATGCTCACTGGTGCCGATCGAAAGGCTGCTGGACAAATTCGCGAGCATCGTTGACACGCCCTGGGACACAGTGCTTTGCGCGAGCGCACCCATTTTAATCACATTCTCGCAGATGACATCATCACGACTGACCCCAGCGGCCAGCATGTGGCGCGCGCTTTCAGCCTTCAGCACCATGACCAGAAAGCGCACGGACGGACTGGCAAACAAAACGGGGTAACAACAAAAAAGCAGATCCGGACAATGAGGCGTTACTCGCTCTACAGACTCAGCAATGATCCGCAAGATGGCTCACCCGCAGTATCGCTTGGTCGACAGGACGCGCATGATGTTCATCGCGTCTTCGTTCGCTGGGTCGTCAGACAGTTTGTTGGGGAACACAAAAATGGCCTCAGCGTCGTTCGTTAAGCACCGATCGAGATCTTCTGCCCGAGTCGCATTTCCAGCCACGTACGTCACGCGCGCCGCGAAAATGGGGTCTGCCTCCAGCTTCTCAATTAGTCCTTTCGTGAACTTGGACTTGCGATCACCCAACACAACGGCGTGGAGCTGGTCACTGTCTAAATCAGATGCATGATCTTCGTGAAACAATTCTCGCAGAATCGCCGAGAGTTGGGCAAACGACGGATTGCCCATGACGACCACGTGCTTCGTATCGGGCTTGGGTTTGTACGGTGGGTTGCCAATCTGACGTAGTTTGTACAAGTTGATCAGATTCTCAATCTCCATCGAGAACAGGATGATGCCCATCACGATAAACATAATCGCAAGCAGCCGACTGAGCACCGTTTTCGGGGAGTTGTCGCCGTACCCGACCGTGCCGAGTGTCTAGCCGACAATAAGCAAAACCGTGGTCAGTGTGCACCATAGCAAGCGATGGAAGGTGAGCTCGTGTAGTACACATACCACGACGGTGAAGTAGAAGGAAAACATGATCGACCATGTCTCCGCCGAGCACGCCGAGTTTTGATTCCGAGTCACGCTGCCATCGTCGCACATGTACAGATGCGCAAAGCCGTTGTTGAGGAAGAACGGCATCTCGCCCAGCGTCTCCAGGAAGAACATGATCGATGCGCCGACGGCGATCATGAGGAAGATCTTAATGCCCAGACGCACCATCATCCATCCTTTCGTCGATCTCGGGATGTGGGTCTCTATCTCCACGTAGCTGCGAAGGATGAAGATCGGTCGCATGATCGAGAAATCCAGCCACGTGCGCGCCTCCATGCCATTGACCATCTTCGTTGGCCCGAACGCGACTTCAAAGTGCGACGCAATGCCCAGGAGCTCCAGGATCGTGAGCGGCGAGAGGCAGAAGAGGATCTTGTAGCGCGCTGCGAGGAAGCGGACGCCGTCGTCCACTAACGCGACCGCATAGAGGGCCGTGACCACATAATAGCGAGGCTCGGAAACTTCGTAGGACGAGCACCGCGATGCTGCGATTCCCAAAATCAAAAACGACACCAGCAGCTGGACAGGTCGGTTCTACAATCGCCACATGCATACACCCACGATCGCCTTGTTAGCAGCAGTGCACAGCGCGTCAGTTACTCCCACAACAGCCAACCAAACGCAACGTACAATGATCGCCGCCGTACGCGACGTTCGCGCCCAGCGCCGGTAGCTGAGCGAGAACCCGATCTCGCTTTTCCGGAGCGTGCGGCGCTGGCGTCGCGACACGAACGTCCACGTCGCGGCGAAGAGCAGCAGGCCCGCGAGCATGTACGCGGCGTACACCACCTGGTCCTGCGTGTGCGCCCAGCTCGCGATGCAGCGCGGGACGCCCGACGCCGCGATGTCGCCGGCTGCTTCAAACCGGTTCACGCAGATCATGCCCATGGTCGAACGGACGGTCGTGCGGCTGAGACGGGGGGTCAAGAGAGGGAGCGACACGACGAAGCACGCAGTAAAGAGCGCCTCACTGCACACGATGCGGACGCGCAGAAGGCGGCAGCAGCAAGCAGACAAGGGCCGCGGATCGACAGGCGCGAGCCAAAGTGGGCGCAGCGCGCGTGAGATTGTGCCGCCGCAGCGGCGCATGGAGAGTGAAATGGCGCCGCCACCATCACTCTACGGTGGACCAGGGTTACCACGTCGAGTCGCACTTTGGGCAAACCTAGACACGGCCAATACTGAATCGCAGTGGAATGATGGCTGCGGACTTTAGCGAGGGGTGGAACCCATGTTAATCGAGAAAACTAGCAGTCTCTTCTGCGAAATGTACGGTTTCCTTTTCCAGTTTAAACTGCAAAAAAAACTTCTTTCTCAGCTGTTCTCTAAGTTCGCTCGGACACGTTAGGTGCGCATATTTTCCGCATGCGCACTTTATCAAGAAAAGACTCTACAATACCGTGCATATCCACTTGAGCGTGCGAACAAGCTCCCACTCGCTTTGAGCAGAATGGATCTTCGATATGAAGCACTCAAACACACGCACAGATATGCACTTCTTATTTGGTTGCAGATATGGATGTGGCACTGAGACAGGTCATGACACGAATACTGGTACAATTCGTGCATGGTTTAAATTTGCCATGATCGTAATCATCTATTATCCCGTAGTACGACTGACGCAAGCCCAAGGCAAAGGTGGCGAGAGACAATATAATTCCACGGGGGAGCACGAACAGGACACGCGCACGCACTACTGCGCTGTCCAGTGATAGAGACATACACGCATGCACACACAGAGCGAACCGGCGGGCGGCAGCAACAGAGTTGACTCGCACGGATCACATAGTATGAACACTCCCTGTCGTCGTCGCCACGCGCACTCGACAATGATTGCAGGCGCCAAATCCATTCGAGCGCACGACGTCAGTGCCGTCGGCAAGATACACTCAGCACCTGTTGCCCTGAAGCTGGAAAAGCGGAACTGACTGAGCACAGCTCTGAACGCACAGCCAGCTCAGTCCAAAAGCACAGTGGATGGTTCACATCACGTGGTCCTAAATGGCATCAACATTATGTCTGACACATTAATGTCATCCTATTTGTATGTGGTACACTCTAATCATGTCGCTCGGTCGAATTGCGAACGGATGCATTCACTCTGCAAAGATGGCGCCAATTGAAGACGATGCGCCTGCAGTCTCTGGGGAGCGCGGGGACGTGGACGCGGCCGCGCCCGCAGCGAAGCGCGTCCGCTTTAGCGCTGTCGTGTCAGCCAACGACGCCACGCGCCTGGCCATCAGTGCGCGCTGCTGGAACTGCTTTGCGCCTGCGATTCTTGCGTAACAACTGACCGAGAATGCTGCTGTGTGGCTGCTGCAGTCACGGACGATGCGCATGTCGAAGGACAGTCGGAGGACACCTACTTCCACCCGCGCTTCACGTACCACGCGTTCGGCACGGAGGAGTCCATCCAGGGGTACAGCGGGCTCAAGATCTCCGTGTGCTTCAACGCGTTCGACTTTAGCGCCTACTTGAAGGTGCAGTACGCGGAAAAGGAGTCGAGGTAGGCACGCTGGCATCTGCTCTGCGATGTGCGCGCACTCTGACGCTTGCTTCCGCTGCTGTATTACTGAATCAAAAGCGCAGATGACATTGTCGCAAAGGTTTCGTCGTCGCTGCCCGAGGCGTTCACACAAGATCGCGCCGCGTTCGTGGAGAGCGTGTGTCACGCCAAGCTGAGCTTTTCGCCGCCGGGGAAGCTGGTGGACTCGTACACAAAGGCAGTCGATGGAGACGACCGCCACTTCGAGATCTATGAAGTAGAACTCGCAGGCAACGAAGCCGCGCAGGCGCTTCATCGGAGGATGCAGACCATGGCGCTGTGGTTCATCGAAGGTGCGCATGAAGGCGACTATCGCCGCTGATGAAAGCATTCATGACAATATGCGTACGCTATCAAATAGGAGCGGATGGTATCGACGTCACTGATCCGCGCTGGGTCGTGTACCTCACGTACGAGCGCTTGGGCAAAGCGGGGGACGAGAACGGGGGTTTGCTTCGCCCAGTCGGGTACATTACGCTGTTCAAGTTCTCCAACCCGCTTGGCCGCAAGGTGTCGTCGACAACGGCAACTTCAGCGACGAACTCAGAGCGGACCGAGACGCATCGGATCTGCCAGGTGCTGATTTTCCCCACGCATCAGCGCCAGGGCCATGGCGAGATGCTCGTCCAGTGCGTCTCGGGGCGCGCGGTTGCCAACGAAAACGTGTACGAGCTGACCGTCGAGGACCCCGTGCCGGCGTTTTCGCAGGTTCGACGCGGTGCTGCGACTGGTTGATGCATGTCTTTTGCGCTGGAAACTGACGACTGTGCGCGTGTGGATGCAAATGAAACGACGATCAGCTGCGCAACGTGGTGGATGTGAGGAACTGTCTCAAGCACAGCTTCTTCTCGCGGCCGCCAAGCGATGGCGCCGACGTGCCCGCAGGACACGGCACCAGCAAACTGCAGGCATCCGACATCCAAGTCGTGCAGGAGGTACGTGTCCTAAAGGGCTTCATAGGAGCAATGTGTTTAGTATACAACCTCATGCATCTGTATACGCGCCACGCGGATGGCAATGCACATGCTGCAGACGCTCAAGATCACGCAGAAGCAGGTGCAGCTCTGCTACGAGACGCTGAAGCTGCGCTTCATCGACAAGAGCGACGACGCGCAGTGCAAACAGTACCGCCTGGACGTGAAGAAGCGGCTCTTCAAGCTGCACGCGGAGGAGCTGGGAGGCATGGCGAGCGCCGGCCGTCGCAAGGCGTTCCTGGAGGCCGAGTTCCAGGCGCTCGACGCGCAGTACGCGCAGGCGCTCGCCAAGGTTGGCGCGCGACCTGGTGATAACGCCATTGGCAAGTGAGAGAGAACCCAAATGAATGCATTTCCCTCGTCGCGCTTGCTTTTCAGCCAATCGGGTCGCGGAAAGCTCGACTTTACGCCAATCATCCACATGAAACAGCTGTTTTGGCCAATGAGAAGGAAAAGTGACATGGCGAGGCTGAAAATTTTGGAGCGCACACATACCAGAAAAGCCCCTTTCACTCTGAAGAAGACGCGGAAGAGGTGGGAATGCGCGCGTGCGGCCTTGCGCCTCCGATAACACTCTCTGCGCGTGTCTGGCGCTCACGCTCGCTGTTGCTTGTGCAGGCGGCTGTGACGTGGAGCCGCGAAAACCGCAGCGACGAGCCGTTCTGTCTGCTTCATTCCGCGGCGCTTGTGTTTTGTTTTTGTTTTTCGTGTTGAACCATGAGCGGCACGCTGGATCTGAACCTCCACTATGAGCTGCTCGAGAAGATCGGCATGGGCGCGTTCGGGGAGGTCTTCAAAGGGGTCGACACGCGCACGGACGAGGTGTGCGCGGTCAAGATCATCGACCTCGAGAGCGCCGGCGACGAGATCGAAGACGTGCAGCAGGTGCGTGGAGGCGTTGCTTTTTGCAACAGCGACAGCGATGGATATGGTGCGCTCATCCGCCGCACCGCGTTTTTCGAATCGTCTGTGGCGACAGGAGATCAATGTATTGTCGCAGTGCGCGTGCGAACAGCTCACCAAGTACGTCGGCTCCTTCATCCAGGGCACGAAACTATGGTGCGTACCAAATGGGGGCGATTACTACGCGCGTACGTAAATGGCAGGTATGCGGATGCTAATTTGCGTCTGACGACGTCTTTCGCCACAGGATCATCATGGAGTATCTAGCTGGCGGATCGGTCCTGGACGCCATGGCTTCAGGGTGCGTTGTGTGCATTGAAAATCTGCTGCTGTAGAAGATCGCTTGAGACTCTGACAACGTGGTGCGACTCTCGCTCCTCACTGTGGCGTTTGTGTATTTGCAGCCCTCTGGAAGAAGTGTACATCGCGATCATCCTCCAGGAGCTGCTCAAGGGCGTCGCGTACCTGCATTCCGAGAAGAAGATCCATCGCGACATCAAAGCCGCGAACATTCTGCTCAGCGGCGACGGCCACGTGAAGCTGGCCGACTTTGGCGTCACGGGCCAGCTCACGGAAACTGTGACGAAGCGCAACACTGCTGTCGGGACGCCGTTTTGGATGGCGCCGGAAGTGATCCAGCAGTCCGAGTACGACTCGAAAGCGGATATTTGGTCCCTGGGGATCACAGCCATCGAAATGGCCAAAGGCGCGCCACCGCTCGCCAAGTACGTCTGCAGTTACTCTGATTATCTTTGTTGATGGAAACCAACAATCCATGTGTGTGTGTGTGTGTGTACGTCGCGCTGTCTTCTTGCAGCATTCACCCGATGAAAGTTCTCTTCATGATCCCAAAGGAGCAACCGCCAGTGCTTGAGGGCAATTTCTCGGCCAATTTCAAGGATTTTGTCGCCAGGTGCCTAAAAAAGTCGCCTCACGAACGTCCCACGGCCGCCGAGTTGCTTCGCCACCCGTTCATCCGCTCTGCAAAGCACATCTCCAACCTCACAGAGCTCGTCGAGAGAAATCAGATTGACTCGAGTGTCGCAGAAGACAGCTTCCATGACCTCCATTTAAACGGAGGCGACTTCCACGACACGTACAACGGCAACGCGCCACTTCCGTCCTCCTCGTCGTCAGGGGCAAGAGAGAGTAGCGCTTATCAAGTGGCGGAGGTCGAAGATCGCCAGTCGCGCGGTAAACCAGTTCATGCGCGCGCCAAGTCCACATCTGTGGGGAGTGACTGGGATTTCAACACGGTTCGCATTTCTACGACCACACTGCAGAGCGAGCTCAAGGCCATGTCGGCGTCCACGTTCGTCTCTTCATCGGATGCGAGCACTTCAACTGCTTATTCCAGTGGCGACAAGAATGGATCCGC
This sequence comes from Globisporangium solare, assembly GCA_023335675.1. Taxonomy (NCBI): domain Eukaryota; phylum Oomycota; class Peronosporomycetes; order Pythiales; family Pythiaceae; genus Globisporangium; species Globisporangium solare. The sequence continues at coordinate 17,201 of JAADVP010000013.1, read as the reverse complement.
ACACGCAGCAGCTCATCCCATGCTCACGGAAATCGACAACGAGGATCAAGATTATGCCCAGGACAACGGCCACCTGGAGGAGCTCCGCAAAGAGAGTATCGAAATCGACGTGGACGAAGCGGACGAAGAAGCGTTCACGAATATTGTCAAGCCTGCGATCTTTGACGCCATGGAGGACGAAATCGAGCTGCCGTTGGGGGCCACCAATGATGATCTGGATGCTGCAGAGGAAGTCCGAGAAGAACTGCTCTTCAACCTCATGCACGCGTTCGAGAGTCTCAACCAGCAAAAGGGGCTGCTCATCAAAGTGCTCAATAGATTAGTCGCAAACGCTACGCAGCAGCCGCCAGCACCGCCATCGTCCTCGTCCTTGTCGATGCCTTCGACATCCCAGTTTCCCAGCTATTAGCCTCGCCCTTTTTTCGAGTGTGTGAGCAAGTTGTTTGATATTACAATGATAATTAGTGGCGGCGAGGGACTGCCCAGGCCAAGAGCAAGCAATCGCTCTGCGTCCAATGCGCCTTCTCGTTTTTCTAGCCCATAATCTATGATAGTTGGAGTTTTACTTCCATACTCGGACGTTCGAGTCCAACGATGCTGCTCGCAGAGATGATCCACGCCGCATCGTTGCAGGACTGTTGCTGCTCGAGTCTGTAGTCGCCAGCTTCCCTAAGGGTGCTTCGGTGCGCGGCTTCGTTCCAACCCGAGTGCTGCCTAGGCTGGACGAGTTCCGCTTGCGAAGCGCAGGTTGGGTAGTCTGCGTTTTAGTGGGGTGAACAACTTCTGGATTCTCGTTCTCGTCGTTTTGGTTGTTTGACCTTTTTGCTTGAGAGCTGCCATTAGCGCTCCTTGAGAGTCCAGGAGACGCGAGACGTGGGATGAGTGACGTCGTGCTTCGCTGCCGAGCCTCGGTGAGCTGGTGCCGCAGTTTCTTGATCTCTGCCTCGCGGTCCTTGAGCAGATTCTCAACCGATTCCTGATGAGAAGAAGAAACGCGCGTCTTCGCGGTGAGCTGCCGCAGCATGCGTTGAGCAGTTTCTCGCTGATCGACTTCTTTCTGCTTGGCTTCACGCTCTCGTTTCAGTTGCTCATTGAGCTCATCATTCAACCGCTTCAAAGCATCATTTTGCAACTTGTATGTGGACTTTTGGGATTCAGAGGTCTTAATGCGATTCTGCAGCGCCGCTGAGTGCTTCTCCGATTGGTTTTTCTGCTCCCGTTTCTACGACACAAGTACGCTTTTCAAAAATACGCCTGATGTCGAAAGAGCGATATCGACTTACCATGGCAGTCAATGCCTGCTGAGACTGCTTGTACTTTCGTAATGAGATCTGCATCTGCTGTTTCAATGTCTGAATCTCAGAGAATGCTTTCTTTGCAGACAAAATGTCTTTCTTGTTCTTCACAATGCTGTTTCTTCCAACAACAATGTGGCGCACGCGCTCAGCGAGCTGAAGCGACCGTGACGACTCATTCGCAGTCTCATACGTTGGCCCAACGTTGACGATCATCACGGTCTTGCACGACGAATTGAGGACATCTTGCAAGAGGAACGTCAGCTTGGAGTTTCGATATGGAACGTGAGGAAGCTTCTTGTCGAGTGCCTCCATGACATCTGCCAGCGCCGACAGGGACTTGTTGATGTGAGCAGCTTCCTTGAGCATTTCGCCGGTCACATTACTGTGTTTCACACGTTCCGAGCCAGCAAGATCAACCAGATAGAGCTTGCCGCAAATGTCATCATCTCCCGCATCCGTTTTGACATCTTGACCGCTTTTGACAGTCGAAATCTGAACGATGACAACGCAGTGCGACCGACTACTACGGGCATGCACGCCCGTTTGCCCTGTTATTCTGTTTGCTTGAGCATTCCGGAGCACGTCAAGCGTCTTTTCTGGAGAGGAAACAGTTTCCATGGTCAAGTCGGACACAAAGATATCCCCCGTTTCGCTGTCATGACGGATTTCAAGAGACTTGGAGTTGTCAATATTGATCAGATCCCGCAACGTCTCGTTATAAATTTCGAGAACACCGACTTGCACTTGGTAGCACGGTTCGTTCCCTGCGCCGTCCCTGGCCATGTCAATGTCTTCTTCCTCTTCTGGGCTCTTTTGCAAATCATCGTCTTCGCTGGCGGTGTCTTCCGGGCAGTAAATTGATCCCTTTAATTGGACAGACTGGAACAGGTGTCTCACGACGCGGTAGTTCAAGCCTGGATCACTTTCCGTGCCTTCCATTGTGTACGTCTTGCCAGACCCCGTCTGCCCATAGGCAAAGATGCAGGCTTTAAAGCCTTCGACGACAGACTGAGCAACTGGCTCAACCTCTCGGAATACATCATTCTGTGTTTCTTCCGGTCCGAGGATGCGGTCAAACGTAAAGACCTTCCACGATGCGCCACTCTCGAGCGCCTCTAACACCTTCGCATCGATTGTGCCGGTCACGGTTGGTCCATCAGCAGAGAACACGCGATCAGCCTTGATGTCCATCACTGCGACGTCGGAGTGGTTGATGACATTGACAGCAAGCCGGGATCCCCACGATTTTTGCAGCTCTTCGTAGATCACGGGGCGGACACGGCAAAACACTTGAATGTTGCCACACACAGTCTGTAGTCGTGATAAAAGCGCCGCATTGCGAGTGCGCTCTGCCAGATACTTTCGCGCCAGTTGCTCGCCAGTGTAGTTGATGGTAAGCAAGTTGGCCGAGATTTTCTTATTCGGAGTGATCTCAGCAGAGATCCCTTCTTGGCTTCTCAGTCGCATGTTTTCTGCGCCAAGCGAATTGATTTTGCCACGTAGCGACTGCAGCTCGAACAGCAGACGAGTGGAATCCGCGTCAGATGGTCGGGACGATAAAGACGTCGACGTAGAAGCATTTGACAGCGCTGATGCACGCTCCCACTCTGCCGCCTTCTTTGCCGCTTGGTCCAGTTCATCGCGCAAAGCGTGGTTCTCGGCTTGAAGATCCTTCACTTCTTTTTGGTTCTGACGGATCTCAGTTCTGCTCGCTTCAATGTGCGCTTCCATTTCTTTCCGCAGTCGAGTCTCCTCGTCTAGTTTCTCTGTCAGCTCCTTTATATGGTTCTCCAAAGCCGCGACCAGTTCAACCTCGCTTTCCAACCGACTTGTCAGGCGGATCTCGCTTTCCGAGAGCTCGTTGCATCTGCTCTCAGTGTCGCTCAGTCCTTTCTCGAGGATCTTGAGTTCCGACAGCTTCTCTCGGGTCTCTTGGCGTAACTCTTCGCACACGGTAGACAAGTCGGAGTTCTCTTCCGTCAACACAGCGAGCTTCATCTTGAAGCTCGTGATTTGCTCTTGCAGTGCTCGAATCTAAAAGAGCAGAACAAATCAAGCAGATTGTTAGTGCCACCATCCAGCCCACAAGCTCTCACAACAGCAGCAGCATTACCTCCAAATCGCGTGTGCGGACGTCTTGCGCTTTCACGATCACCTCTTGCGTCATCTCCATCATTTCTGCTTCCATTGCTTCCACGTTGGCCATACTGTCTTGGATCCGAATCAGCTCCGCCTCCAGCTTCTCGCGCGCGTCTGTCTCCTCTTGCGCGCGTGACGACAGCACTTCGATCTCTCGCTGCAAGGACTCGATCAGCACTTCTTGGCTGTCCGCGTCGCGCTCATGCACCGTCGACCCACGAGGCAGGTACGTGTTGTCGTCTCCGTCGATCTCCATCTGGTTCTTGTCATCTCCAATTGCTTCACGAAACACGGACTGCTCGGTCACCATACCGTCGTGTTTCTGTTGCAACGCATAGAGCTCGGACTTGAGGTCCACGATTTCCGTCCGGAACCGCTCGGCCGCGAGTTCGTGATTACGCTGCAGCTCCTCTTGGTCGCTCACCAGAAACACCTTCTCTTCCATCTCCCGCTCCATCTTGTGGCGCAGGTCTTCTTCCGTCGCCTGCAGGATGCGAACTTGGGTCAGCAGATCGTCCTGTTCCTGCTCGAGCGTGCGCTTCGCTTCGACCGCGAGCGCGAGCTCGTCGCGTAGTCCCGACAGCTCGGTCTCATAGCGGTGCACTTGGAGCACCGCGGTCTCGAGTTTGTCGCGCGTGGCATGCAGGTCGGCTTCAAACTGCGTGTTCTTCGCCAGCAGCAGCGCATTCTTCGTCTCGGCGCGCGTCAGCTCCTGCTCCAACTCCTGCTCGAGCTCCTGGCTTGACTGCGTGTACTCGTCGAACGCGTCCTGCACGTGCTTGAGCTCCTGCTTCGTTCGCAGCAAGTCCGCGCGCAGGTACGCGACATCTGCGCTGTGGAAGCCACCGCTGTCGTCGCTCTTGTTGCTCGTGTCGCCGATGCTGGTCGGCGCCATGCCTGCCGTCGACTGCTTCCTTCGCCCACCCAAGGCGCACGCTCTCGTCCGCTCGACTGGCTTCCGGAGACACGCGATCCCACTCGACAGACTCAGAGAGAGAGGGGGATGCGAGGGCGAAATATAGATAGATGGCGCCGGCAGTAACCGCTCCTCTCCTCTCGCCTGGGACGGCCGACAGACAGACCTCGAGGTGGCGCTCGCGAGCTGATTTCTCTCCTTCGTTTGGAAACACGAGACCACTTTGGAGTGCAGGGAAGAAGGAGAACGGAAAGAGCGGGCGGAGAAGCTGGAAAGAACGCACAAATTTAGCGAATCAGCGGGAAGGACGAAGCAGCCATGTACCGCTGCGAGGGGTACTGCTGACATAGGACATAAATACGTGTGTGTTGGTAATCAGTGACATAGGACAAAAGGACAGTGGTATGTACGCTGGGTTTTTTTTGCCCTAGAAAAAACACGATGGTCTCTGACCTAGTTAGGACGTGGTCGATGAGGTTTGATTTCTTGTGTCCTCTTTTGTCAACCGCGAGAAGATTCGTTTAACGACATCTCCCTTCGAGGCAACTGTGGCCCTTTTGATTGGCTACAATCCGACCCATCAGCCAATGAAACCGACGAATGCCGACAAAAATGCACAGCACAAACATTCATCCGTTTTTTTGGGTTCGCGACGAACGCCACACACGCTTGTTCGCCGCCATTTCCGCTCTCTGGACGCCCCGGCGCCTTCTCTCCGCTCTCAACCAGCACCGAACGCTATGCTTGCGAGTATGCGCTTCGCAGTGGTGGTCGCGACCGTGATGGCGGCGTGGACCCAGGGCGCCGCGGCGGGGCCGTACGACGGGTGGAAGCCGCACGGCTACTGCAACGAGCTCGACGGCATGGACGCCGCCAAGATCGCGCCGCTGACCGCCGAGCAAGCGGCGCGCGTCGAGTCCCTCGAGCAAGTGCAGGTGCGGACAAAGTGCCTCTTTCTTGAAGGCAACATGTCATGATGGCTCATTATTGTACATGGATATTTTTTAAACACACAACGCATAGATCATTGCTCGCCATGGCGCGCGTGCGCCGTACTACCGCCTTTTTTGCTGGGACGAGAAGAAGCACAACCCGATGGATGCCGAGTGGAACTGCACGACGGCGTCTGTGTCGGTAAGCACCTGGACCCACGCGACGCATCGGCGATGTTTACTGACTGACGCCATTCGTGCGGATACAGAACCAAGACATTGGCTTCAACCCGGCCTCTGGCTTCGGTCGACTCTACCGCAAGCAGTACTTGGAGGGACAGAACATCCTCGACGGAAACTGCATTGTCGGCGGCTTGCTGCCGCTTGGCCGCCAGCAGCACCTCAAGAACGGATTGTAAGCTTGCCTTTGTGAAAGTGTCACGTGTTGTGCCTACGATGGCACTAAATCCATGTCTCGCTTGCGTATGAGCACAGGATCTTGCGCGATGCGTACATCGGCGACGGTGCGCTGAAGCTCTTCTCCCACGCCAACCTCTCGGTACGTGCACTGGTGTACTGATACTCCGAAAGACTGCCACTAACCCCATTGTGTGCGCATTTTAACACTACCTGCAGCAACTCGCGCTGGACCAAATCTACCTCCGAAGCGATGACCAAGAGCGAACGCTCGGATCCGGCCAAGCTTTGGTGGACGGCATCTTCCCAGTCGATGGCAGTCTCTCGCGCAGCGTCGACCACATGCTCATGTGGAACGTCGCCGACTACGCGACGGACCACATCAACGCGAACGACAAGATCTGTCCGCTGATGGGATACATTGGCAATCTGTCGACGAATTCGGCCGAGTTCCAGAAACATGTCAAGGAGCCTAACCAAGTGGCACTCGCAAAGAACTTTGAGAGCCATGTGGGCAACTTCTCGTGGGACTCGGTGCTCGAATGCCTCAGCACGGCGCGATGCAACGATCTTCCCCTCCCCGACGGCATCGACGAAGACACCTTCACGAAGGTGTTCCAGGAAGTCGAGGCGCGCGAGGCGCTCTATCTCACCTACAACAACTCGTGGTACGCCAAGATCGCGATGCAGCCGCTGGTGAGCGAGATCCTCGGACGCTTGGACCTCGCGCTGGAAGGCTCTCCGAAGGCGCAAAGGCTCGCGATCACTATGGGTTCGTGATTTTGCTGCGAATTCGCCATGTCTGAATCAGCGTCTACCTCGGACGGCCACTTGAACTACATTTGCTAATGTATCTCTAACCGTTTACAATCTAGGCCACGACTCGACGATCATGCCGTTCATGGCGGCCATTGTCAAAGAGAACTGGGACGGCAAGTGGACGCCGTACGCTGGCGTGCTCTCCATGGAGCTGTACAAGCTGAAGACCGGGTCGTTCGCGGCGCGTATGATCTTCCAGGGACAGCCTGTGCTCATCCCCGAGTGCAATGACAGTACGTCCATTCATTTAATCGCGGCATTTGGTATGGCAGTAAATTGACGCAAATTTCATCGCGGCCAACCTTTTGTGTCTCGCGCAGCGCTCTGCGACATCAAGGACTACCTCAAGGCGCTCGAGTTTGGCCGCACAGGCCGCGACTGCGGCTCCCCCGTCACGGCGGGCTCGTCGGTGCTGATCTCGGACTCGCAGCCCGTCTCGGGCTTCTCGTTCTCGCAGTACGCGTCGGTGTCGGTCCTGCTCGCGCTCGTGGCGCTCTGCGCGTTCCTGGGCATCCGCAGCCAGCGCGAGAAGAAGAGCCGCCGCGGCGGCCGCTGGGGCGACGAGCACGACAACTTGCTCGGCTGAGCTCCCTGCAGCGTGTCTCAGAGAAGCCCCATTCGTTGTTGTTGGCTGTAAGAGCGCTTCAACATGATCGTACCGGACAAGTGGTTCAACTTGGTACCGTACCGTTAGTCATTTTTTTTACCCGTGCGTTTTTCTTTTTTTTCTCAGTGCCGTTGAGTACTTCTTTAAAGGCATCTGGACGGCGTTGCACTGGTTTAGGTGAAAGAATGACTAATGTCTTGGAACCCACACTATTGTCCTGCTTCATCCTCATTAACTTAACTTAGTGTCCTACCTTTGCAGCTTGTTGGGTGCGAGCATCCCAGAATAAGGTTCTTTGTCCTAGTTTTATCGCTCAACTAGATTGCAGATGAAACGGCTGGCGTGATGATGGCGCATTGAACAATGAAAGCGATGCTCATGAGGCGCGCGCTGCGGCGACCGCCCTCGCTGCGGACGCGCGTGCGCTGCGCCGTCGCATTGCCCGTGACGGACGCCAACGCGCGAGCGCAGCATCGAGGGCTGCAGGACTCGGGCAAGCGCGGCTTTTCCAGCGGCGGCGGCATGGACGCGTTCATGGAGTTTGAGCGCGAAATGGCCATGAAGCGACGGCAGCAGCAGGTTCGTTCTGTTTGTTGCCTTTCTTTTGCTGGATACGCCGAGCAGCGGGTGTATTTATAGATTGCATGGAACTGTAGCCCAGGGCGACTTGGTCGCAGCGAACAGCGCCACTTCAGCCGCCCGTGAAGCCGAGGGACGACGAGTGCTGCAAGTTGGACTGTCCCAATTGCGTGCTGCTGGTCTACCAGGTTGACCCGCTGACTGCGTTATAGAAAAAGCCCAGTGGCCGGTATGCTGTGCTGATGCTGTTGGTGCTGCTGTACACATGGATTATAGGAGAAGCTTTTAGAGTACGAGCTCAGTCTTCTGGACCAGACGCAGGAGCCGCAGCAAAGACCAGCGGCGCCGGAGCCCAAGTACATCGTGACGTACCTGGACAACGACCCGCCGTCGCCTGCACAGCAGCAGCGTTTGCGCGAAAATCATCTCGCCGTGTTCGACATCACGACGAACGAGATGATCAGCGAGCCGCATCGCACCAAGGACAACTGGTGGCGCTCGGTGCGGCACATCGAGTTGCACGTGCGCGACGAGCAGAAGGAGTACGTGGGCGAGAATGCGTCGAACATCGCCGTGTTCGTGCCGAACGACGTCTTGGTTGTCGGCCGCGTGATTGCGCATTTGCATGTCGATCCGGACCTGATTTTCACGGCCGAACCCATCGTTCCAGAGGCAGATTCTTCCGACCCAAACGCCGCCCCCAAGCAGTTCACGCTGACCCGGCCGTTCGAGAGCATCGGGTCCGTGCGCGAGGCGCTCACGTGGTCTTTCGATCTCATCTCCACGCCGCGTGCCAGCTTTCTTCGAAAGCTCGCGGCTTTCGCGACAAGCGAAGACGAGGTTCAAGCGCTGCTCACCCCCTACGCGCTGGACGACCTGGCGACAGAACGGTACGCAGAGTCCAGAGACGATCAAATCATTTTGCTCCCTGTCTTTTTCGACCGAATTCAAAATTACTCGAGAGTGGTGGTAACATGCGTTCTGCTCTTTCGAATGTGGTTTGTGTTTTGTTCAGACCGGGGCAGCCGGTGACGGTAGCGGATCTTTTTGATCGCTTCCCCTCGCTTCGTCTCAACTTCGCCGCGTTCTTCCAGATCGCGCCGCTCAATGCACCTCGGTACTACACGGTGTCCTCGTCGCGCCGGTTTTACCCAAACACCGTGTCGATTACGCTAGGGCTGAAGGAATTGGACACGAAGCCGGTCCCGCGGTGCTCGAGCTATTTGTCCGCGCTCGGTCCGGGGAAGCACACGATTCGCGCATCGTTCTTCCACTCCACATTCGTGTTTCCGCAGCAGGACAGGCGCCCGCTGTTGCTCGTGAGTGCCGGCACGGGGATCGCTCCGTTCCGAGCGTTTTTACAGGATCTGGCGCACGAGCGATACGAGGAACAGCAGGAAACTTCTGCTGCTACCACGAACGGCGCCGACCAGCTGCGCACGCATCATCGCAGCGCGTACCTGTTCTACGGCTGTCGCTCACCCGAAGTGGACTTCCTCTACGGCGATGAGCTCCACGAAGCCCATGCGCAAGGCGTGCTCGACCAGCTGCACGTGGTATTTTCCAACGTTGAAGAGCAACCCAGACGTGTACGTCCATGCTTTCTGCGGGATCATGCTTTGCTGACGGATTACTCACTCGCTATGTTACAGTACGTGCAAGACGCGCTGAGGGAGCAGAGCGCGCTGGTGGTGGATCATTTGGTGCGCCAGCGCGGGTACCTCTTCGTGTGCGGCAGCCTGGCGATGGGACGCGCCGTGAAGCACGCGATCGTCGACGCGCTTGTGGCCCACGCGGCGGCTGCCACGGAAGACGCGGCCAAGGCGCTCGTGACGCAATGGCTTGAGAACGGCCAGCTTGTGGCGGAGCTCTGGTAAACGGCGCGCGGCGTGTCTCGTGCGACTGAGACGGGGCCGGTCGCTAATAGAGTGCGTTATTTGCTTCTGTATGTACACCACGAATCGACTCGGTATTGGATCCTTTTTAGCAAAGGGGTAATTGGATCCACCGACCCTTTACAGCTTCACGGAGACAGCGTGTTGGTCGTCATAGGAGGCGACTGTTGAGTGAAAAGGGTTTTTGGGTCTTTCCGACCCCAGTTCGATCATCTTTTTTTCTCCAGTTTGCAAAATTCCGCGGTTTTTCTCTGCGGCTTCTCTGCGTCGCGGATGACAGAGACAGCGATCGATGCCGTCAACGACTCGCCGATCGTGATCCGCAAGATCTCTTGCGCGATACTTCGTGCCAACTGCTGCTATTTACTTTATTGTCTTGGCGCATCATTCTTCGGCGCTTTGCGAGTGCGCGTTGCCAACGGCAGCAGCGCGTGATGGATCCCTATCCCACTGCACTCGCGGCCGCTTCGAACTGCTGGTGACGGCTTCTTTCCTTTTCCACTGCCGCCGCCAGACCCGCGCGCGCCCCTGCCTCATGCTGCGGATCCACCCACCAAGCGATCAATCCGCTCCCTCGCCGAGTGGTTGATTCGTCGCCGAAACCGCCATGCGCGCGCCGTGAGCAGGGGAGACCGAAAGCTGATTCGACAAAAGAGGAAGCGGAGACAGCTGGATAGCGACAAAATGAGGGGACTGGCAACTGGACTCCTTACAGTCGTCAAGACAAAGACACCGGACCCCGTATTTGTCACAAAGAAAAAAACGTTCAGAAAGCCAGCCTGCAGATGCCAAACGCTCACCTACTCCCATTGGGAAACGGGTCTGCATAATCCGCGAGAAAGCATTCATGCGTCAAGTGGACCCCGACCCCTCCACCCTCATCGCGCAACGACTCTGCTTTTTGCAGCATTCCGCCCTGAGTTGGGGAGCCAGGCCCTGTCTCAATGCCCGAGGTTTTTCGAGGTTTAATGCATTTCGAGCAATTGAGCCTCCCTCCCTGTCTGTCTGCTGTTTTCGCGGCGCAATACCACCGGCGGAGGAGCATTCCGCAATTCACTGCGAGCGAGAGAAACGCCGATGTCGGCGGTGAGAGATGCGAGCGACAGCAGCGCGCACAGCAGCGACGAGCAGCCGAAGCCGCAGAGACGCTACCACGGCAAGCGCCTGCGCAAGTGCCTGCGCCTTCTCCACAGCGCCCACGATGAGCCCGACAGCAGCCGCACCAGCAAGCGGCGCCCGCTAGTCAAGCGCAGCACCGAGAGCAGCGGCGGCAGCAGCTTCTCGTCGTCGTCGACGCGCGCCGACGAGGAGGACGAGCAGCACGTGATCCTGGCCCTAGACTCGCCCACGATCATGCACTCGCTGTCAGATACCGAGGTGATGGGAGGCGCGATCTCACCGACGATGTCTCGCACGGCACTGCAGCGCCGGCGGTCGACGAACTCGGTCGACTCGACCGAGAGCGGCAAGTCGTACTACTCGACGAAGCGCAAGGGGGTCAAGTACGGACGCGACGGCGCCGTGGTGTGCTGCCGCTTTTGCGACATCCTGCACAAGAAAGACGAGGAGTTTCTGTACGAGGACGACATGATCGCCGTGTTCCGCCCGCTGTCGCCGGTAGTGGAGTCCCACATTCTTGTGGTGCCGCGATGCCACATCCGCAACGTGAACATGCTCACGCAAGACCACGTCCAGCTGCTGAGCCGGATGAAGCAAGTCGCCGAGACGGTGCTCCGCGCGATGCTGCCCTCGAGCCACCACCACAAGCACGAGAGCTCGGCGGTTTCGGGCGACGTCGGCTACAAATTCGCGTTCCACACGCCGCCATTTAACAGCATCGACCACGTGCACATGCACGCGTTCCGCAAGAACGAGGGCTCCTTCGGCTGCTTCGGCTCGATCAAGTACCGCACCAAGACGTGGTGGTGCCGCTCGTTCGAGCAGGTCGTGACGCGGCTCGGCGCCACTTCCGTGGGCTCGGCCCCGCGTGCGTCCAGACGGCCCAGCGGCGAGTCCACGACCGTGTCCTCGCGAGCCGCATACTGAATGCTGCCACACGACCGACGTCGTGGCCAATTAGAAACGAGGGCGGCAAAAGAAGGCGCCCGCAGAGGAACCCCCACCTACTATTTATTTTTAATTATCGTAATCTAGCGCGTCCCCAGACACGACGAAGATGTTCTTTCTTGGGGTTTTTGTTTCCACGTTTATGGATCAGAAGAGATCGCCGCCCAGGGCAACAAAGAGGACCAAACCCGCTGTCACGGCGACGCTCCGCGCGTTCCCAGCCATTGACGCAGCGCTCACAGGCGAGGGCGACGGCACGGTCGCGATGACCTTTGTCGTGATGTTGGTCGTGGGCCCGTCCTCGCCGTCTGTGCCGTTGATCACGAGCTGCGCGTACGCCTTGATCATGTTGGCGCCGACACTGAAGATGCCGAAGTACGCCTCAACGGTGTTCACGTTGTTCTCCATCTGCTTCCGGTACGGCGTGTCGAAGCCGCTGAAGTAGTAGTACATCCACTGGTTCTGCTGCGCGAGCATGAAGAAGTCGTTGAGGTATCTCTACACGCACACGACAGCAAAACAAGCGTCAGCAAAAAAAGAAAAACGCTTCCGACCTCCCAACACACCAGAGCCCGACTCACAGCTGCGCTCGCTGGGCTCGCCTTGGACGCGCGCTGGTCGGATCCGTCCGTGGCCCACCCGGTCTCGGTGATCACGATCTCCTTGCGCCCCACGATCTTCGCCAGCGGCACGACGCTCTCGTTCAAGCTCGCCGCCGCGTCCTCGACGGGCACCTTGCTCCAGAATGGGAACGCGTTGAGGCTGACGATGTCCACGGCGTCGAGCACTTGGGGGTACTTGAGTAGCGAGTTGAGCGTGTCTGTGATGGTGATCGGGATGCTCTCGAGGCTGTTGGCCTTGAAGAGCTCCTTGACGCTCTGCATGTTGGCGATGAGCTGCTCGGGCGTCGTGTCGTTGCGGTAGAGCGCTTCGCTGCCGACGTTGACGCCCACGACGAGCTCCGTGTCGATCGCGCCCTCCAAGACGAGCTTGGTGAGCGTCTTGAGCTCGCTCTCGAACATCTTGGTCGTGTTGCCGACCCAGACGCCCATCCAGACGCTGAGGTTGTACAGCCGCGCGTACTTGAGGATTGGGCGCACATTGCAGTCCGAGACCGAATAGATGCGGATGCGCGGTGTGATGGAGGCCAGCGCGCTGAGCTCCTTGTTGATCTTAGCCGGCACCTTGCAGCGCGTCGGGTCGCCGTCGGGGCCCTGTCGGAAGTCGTAGTTGACGCCCTTGAGCTTCAAATTGAGCGCGTCGACGCACGCGAGCGACGCCACAAGGAACAGTGCATACAGGAGCAGCAGCGACGACGCGGCGCCGCGCTTCATGGGGAGGAGGGAGCGAACGAGAGCGAGCGAGTCCCGCGTGAGAAGAGAGAAACAAAAAAAAAGAGAACGCTGCTGGACATAAGTCGGCCACAGACACATGGACGAAGTGAGATGCATGCGGCTCTACCTCAATTCAGTACATTGCGGCAGAGTGAGTCGATATGTATGGGAGTCACAGAACGATCTGTACACTGTTTTAAGTGAATCAGAATGCAAGCAGCCCATCTCGCATTGCATGCCGAATTCCCGAATTCGGTCTTCTCTATTCCTTCTCGCGCAAGGCGCTGATCTCCTGCGCGCGCGCCTCCAGGAACGCCGCCATGGCCGCGTCGTCTCCGTGCTGCGTCCAGAGCGCCGCGGCTGTCTCGTACACCTGCTGCAGCTTCGCGAGCACCGCGGCGGTCGGCGTGTTGGCCAAGCGGAACTGCTGCTTCTCATCGCCCGCGTCCTTCAGGTTGCCGTGCTCGAACAGTTGGATGACGGCGAGCGCGCTCTGAGGACTCGCGTGCTGCTTCGCGGCGCCCATGAGCTCCTCAGCGTCCATCACGCTGAGACGGAACTTGGCCTCGACGAAGATGCGCTTCAACTCATTTAGGTGGGGTTCTCCCGCGCCGACTGCAACGCACCCGCGCACCGCCGAGACCACAGCCTCGTACGAGTACCCTCCGCAGTGCTTCGGCATCTTGGCGACGAGCGCAAACGCGGCGTCGGCGTCGCCTGCGCCCGCCAGTTTCCGCACCGTCGTCGCGATCCACGCGCGCGGGTAGAACTTGATCTTGGCGTTGCGCTTCTTGGCCTCCTGGTGGCTGCGCTCGGCGTCGTCAAAGAGCGCCTGCACGTCTGCGAGCGTGCCGCACTTGGCCGCCGCGTCCAAGAGCATCGAGTAGCATTGCGGCGGGAGGTTGTACGTGTCGCTCTCGAGGTCCTTCACCTGAGCGTACGCGTCGAGCAGCCGCTTCTGGAACGAGGCTTTCCCCGTCGAGAAAAATGCCGAGCACGAGTGTGCGAACATCGCCTTGTTTGGAGACACACCTCGGCGCGCCATGTCGTCCCACATCTCCGCAAAGTCGCGCGAGTGGTACGGCCGCGTCTGCTCCTCGCGCATGAAGCGGAGCACCGTCGAGTAGTCTCCTGTGCGCACAGGGATCTTCTGGGCCGTGAGGTGATCGAAGACCTCGAGCACGCGGTCGAGCTCCCGGTTCTCGATCAAGATCTGGAGCGTCATCTTGATGAGGTTGGCGCGGTCGAACGGGATCGCCTTTTTGAGCTTCGAAGGGCTGCTCCCACCCACGTCGCGCGCCTCCGCGACCTGCTCGATCGCCTGATAGAACAGCGCCATCGCCGCCTCGATATCGCCGAACTGCAGGAAGCGGTCGAGCGCGTCCCTGACGCGGAAGATGTTGCGGCCCTGGTACTGCACGGCCTTGAACGCGCTGTACACCATCTCGTCGTCGCCCTGCTTCGTGTAGAACGCGATGATGTGCGTCAGCGCGCTGCCAAAGTCCCCAAGCACCGCCGAGAACCCCTTCACGAGCGCCCGGACTTTGTGGTGCTCGCCGTTGTTCGAGTACGCCACGATGGCCTCGGTCGCCAACGACGGTGGCACAGTCATCGCGCGCTCGACAAAGTGCGTCTGCGTCACCTGGTGGTTCGAGATATCGTCCAGTTCGGACGTGAGTGGCGTGACGTGCATGTCCGCAAGCCCAGCGGCCATCGCGAACGCCTTGGCCGAGTTGAACTCCTGCATCTTGCGTCGACTGTCCTTCAACGAGAGTTTGATGCCGTCCTCGCTGCCAGCAGCCGTGGAGCTGTACACGGTGCCCTGCAAGAAGTTCTGGTTGCGCGCAATGATGAGCTTGGTCAGCTTGTCGAAGCGCACGCCGTGGTCCTTCATCTCGTCCAGGATCGCACCAATCTCCTTTTGCTGCTCGAAGCGCTCCAGAGCTTCGAGGACCTTGTTGTACTCGCGCGTGTTGAGCACGAGGTTGAAGCGCTTCCGGTTGGCGAGAATCGCCATCGCGTGTTTCGGGCGGTCGTTCTCGATGCACGCCTTGATCAGCGTCAGGAGCGTGTTACCAGAGAGTTTGACCTGCGCGTTGCGGTAGAACTCGAACGCCTCATCGGGACAGTGGATGCGCCCCAGGCTGTTGACCACACGATCGACGTCTGCCTCGTGCCAGTGCCCAACTTGAGGGTCGAGCGACTGGTACAACTCGAGCACCTTCTCGTTCTCGTCCGCGGCAGCGTACCCGACCATGATGCGCGACTTGATCTCATTCGAGATCCGGACTCCGTGACGGCTCATTTCGTCCACGAGCGCCTCCACTCCTGCAAAGTCCTTTTGCCCGAGCTTCGCGTAGACGCCGAAGCGGTAGATGAGCTCTGACGCGTGCTGGCCGCCCTCGTCGTACCGAGGCTTGTTGCGCGCGTAGATGGCTGCGATCTGCTCCAACTTGGCCGATCGCGAGAGGAGCGTGAACGCTTCCCCGTACACGACAAAGTCCACCTGCTTTGGGAACGCGACGTCCATATACTCAAACACACGCAGCGCCAGATCCGGGAGCTTCTGCTTCAGCGCAGCCAGAAAGATCTGCTTCGCGAGATGCATCGACACCGGAGGCGCCTCGCGGTCTTCAGATGTCTGCAGCAGCTTGGCCCACACATCTGGCAGTTGCTTTGTCGCCTGTTTGACCGTAACAGCGCCAAACTGCTTGTCGAGCTCGTAGCGCGGGCGCTTGACCAAGTCCTGCAACGCGATCCCATTGACCGCGAGCGGCTGGTCGCTCTTGGATCGCGTCGACGCTGCTGCTGCCGTTGAGAACGCCTGCGCTGTCGCCCATGGACGCAGCGGCACAGGCGGCTGGCGGAATCGCGATACTGCATTCGCGGCTGCAGTGTGCGCAGCGGAGGGGGCAGCAGCAGCCGATTGATGCACGCGCGCGAGGCGCCGGAGCGCAGCCACTCGGCACATTTGCCACATGCTTGTAGGCGTTCTGGAAACTTGATGTGTGTGTCAAGTGCGCGGCGCAATGTAGCTCTTGCCCTCCAGCCAATCCGACGCAAGCATGCGGGTCAGTACCCCTTTCCATTGGATTAAACCCACCAAAGCACATATAATCCACCAATCGCATGCGTTGGAGCAGCTCTGAACAGCCAAAATAGCGCAGTATGCAATTGCAGAGGTGCGTGGTCCGTGCGGACTTAAGCGAATCCGCGTGTTGCGCGAAGGTGGCCGAGGTTTTATTACTTGGTGGAAAGAAACCCCAGGCGGGAAGCGAGCGACCGAGCGCAGCTGGCTGCAGTCCCTCCTTCACTTCCTTCCAGTTAGCTGTAGAACGATTCGGGCGTCGCGGCGACTCCACGCAGCAACCTCGAGAGCTCCCCCGCGAGCGTCCTCCTCCCTCCTCCTCCGCACGAGCAGCGCCGCCGCCATGAGTCGCGCGCGCGTCTACTGCGACGTCAACGAGACGCGTCCGCGCGAGTACTGGGACTACGAGAACCTCAACGTGACCTGGGGGTACGGCAGCGCTGCTGCTTCTTTTATTATTATTATTATTATTTACTTGTGCGAATGAGTTGCGTTACGGCGTCTATGCGGTTAGAGAGAGATAGGATGTTCACTCTATCTATGTTGCTCCACACTTTGGGGATGGTGCTGTCTGTCTCGGACATGACAGGTTGGGAGAAGAGGTCTAACAGTGTTGTATGCAAATGACAGGGATCAAGACAACTATGAGGTGATCCGCAAAATCGGCCGCGGCAAGTACAGCGAGGTGTTCGAAGGCTACAACGTCGCGAACAACGCGCGCTGCGTGATCAAGATCCTCAAGCCCGTCAAGAAGAAGAAGATCAAGCGGTACGCTGGCGGATCTTTCTGTCCATGACGCATGTACGATGCGGTTCTTATGGGGTTCTCTTCTACCTTGCTTGGACTAGTGAAATCAAGATTTTGCAGAACCTCTCTGGTGGTATCAACATCGTGCAGCTCCTCGACGTCGTGCGCGACCCGCAATCCAAGACCCCGAGTCTGGTCTTCGAGCACGTCAACAACACGGATTTCAAGACGCTGTACCCGACGCTGACGGACTACGACATCCGCTACTACATCTTCGAGCTGCTCAAGGCGCTGGACTTCTGCCACGCGAACGGCATCATGCACCGCGATGTGAAGCCGCACAACGTGATGATCGACCACGAG
>JAADVP010000129.1:0-35566 GCA_023335675.1 Globisporangium solare | reverse complement strand
CTGCCTCTCATTCAATTTCCTCAAATGAGATCGATTCAATGGACGAGAAACCATCGGCTTGCTCTTTAACCAACGTTGGACGGTTCGTTTACATACCTTCAATGCTGTTGCAATCGTGGCCAGGGCGAGGCCTTGTGCGCAAAGTCGGTAACATATTTTTCTTTCTTCGAGTGAGTGCATTTTGTTTTGAAAAAATATCAGGAGTGACGTTTTCGATAAATCACTTTAGATTTTCGAAGGTGACATTCTCGATTAATCCCGTAATAGCTACACTTATCGAATGCCCAACATAAACGATGCACAGCTAGCTAGCTCACTGCTTCAGCATGGCGCGCAGAACGAACGACATGAGCGAGCCGGCCGTGAGGCCGATCGACAGGATGAAGAACATGACCGTGCCGCCGAGCTCCTTCTCCCGGTTCGTGCGCAGCAGTCGCGGATAGTGCATCAGCGACAGCGTCGTGATCAGGCCGTTCGTCACGGCGCACGCGAGCAGCAGCCCCATCGACACGAGGTCGCTCTTGAACAGCACGTACGTGATCACTTGGTGGTGCTCATTTTGCAGGTTGCAGAGCATGAGCAGCGGGAAAAACGCCACACGCGCAAGCGACGCGAGCATCACGCGCAGTGGGTTCGTGCTATGCCACGACGTCGCCATGAGACGCCCCAGGAAATCGCCAAAGTTGAACAGAATCAGCGTGAACGGCGTGAACAAGCTGCGGAAAAAGCGGCCGCTCGCCGGGTTCACGGACTGAATCGCCGACGTGATGCCAGGGAAGACGCCTAGAGTCACAATGAACAGGAAGAAGTTCGCGGCCGCGTAGTACCGGATCCTGTAGGTCAAGTCGAACAGATCCACCTTGCTTGCGCCTGGCAATGGATCATCATGAGCGCTTTGCTCGTCTTCACTCAGCAGCGTCTCGCGCGCCGAGTCCTCGATATCGTATCCATTGTGGACGTGCTCGTCCAAGTAGTCGCCGATCGGATGGTCGACGCTCTGATAGTGGTGGAACATTTCCATGCGCGTCAGCATCGCGAACGCTAGCGTGCACACGATCAGCGTCGCAAACACGAGCACAAAGTAGATGAACGCGCACAGATCGGCATTCTGCGCAAGCACTTGGAGCAAGTGCGGACCACCAGAGCTCGCCATCAGGATGAAGAAGCTCGATGCCGACACAGCGAGCCCAGCCATCGCTTGGCCCGCAACAACAGCCTGCGTGAACTGCGGAGGGAACTTGGCGATGATGCGCAGCATGCCGTCTTGCATCATCGTCGTCGCGCACGCCACGACCAAGATGCTGACCATCGTGAGCTGAAAAAAGCTGTCGCCTGAAGTGAAAAAGCGCGCACAAGTGAGTACGCAGCTTCAAGCACGTTGAATATACACATGCACACACAAGCGCATACCCAATGCGTACCGTTGTACATAGGGACCCGTGTGAGCCAGCAGTGGCCGAAGATAATGCACGCCGTCACCACAAGCGTGAAGAGCACTGTGGTGACCGCGCTCGGCATCCTCTGCGCGAAGCACAGCGTGCGCACCACCATCGAGAACAGTGTCGACATGTTGAACGCCATGCTGAACCAGTTGAGAAAGGACTCCTCGTAGTCTGTGTCCACGAGGCGCTCCTGGAAGTACTGCTGCGCCGTGATGAACACGTTCCACGGCAGCGAGCCGCCGATGCCCGCGAGGAAGAAGATTGCGTACGCGATGCGCGCGGCGCGCGCCTTTTGCTGCATCCTGTCGGCCCCCATCGGTCGTTCTGGCGGTGGTGAGCTTCCCAATAGTTGCTGTGTGAGAAGCTCTCAAGTGCAACATGGGGAGGATCTTTTCTCCTGGTGTCACCTTCGGTCCACCTCCATTTTTCAGTTTGCAATTCTCAGATGCTGAGTCAAAATCAGGGGTTACGTGGTTACAACCAAAGTGTGTGTACCCGGTTACGTTTTCTGATAATAATTACGTGATGGAGTCATCAGTCTGATGTGTAAAGTGCGCTGATGACGTAAGACTCCGCTCACCTTCGCGCAACCTTCGACACCCATTCCCGCCCCCAATTCCTGCATTTCTTTCCATTGGGCACATCCAATTCGGCGGAAGCGCTTCGAAGGAAGGAAGGAAGGAAGGGGAAGAAAATGGCGGAGCGGACGGTCGTGCTCTGGTTCGGCGGCGGCAGCAGCGGCGACGAGGAGTACGTGCCTATGCAGGACACGGGCGACGAGGAGGAAGCAGAGGATGACGACGACAACGAGGAAGCGCAGCACGACGATGACGACGAAGAAGAGGACGACGACGACGACGACGATGACGCACGCGGCTTCTGGGAGCCCGAGGACGAAGACGACGAGCTGCCATCCGAGACCGAGGAGTTTCTGCGCGGCATTATCGAGAAGGCGCTCCCCGAGGACGTGCGTACATCCATCGACCGCATCTTTGCGGGCGAGTCGTACTTCCCGATGCTCTTTGCGCGGTCAGAGCACGAGCTCGAGCAGAAGGAAAAGATCGCGAACGAACGCATCGCACACCAGCTGCGCGGGTACAACAGCGACTCTACAGAGCAGAAAAACTCGGACGGCGTGGGTAGCGGTGGTGGTGTCAATGGCACGAACATGGGCTTGCCGTCGTCCTCGGCCAAACATTTCCCGCTGCATTACCATCGCACAAACAAGAAGCGCATGTTCCATACGCTGTGTCTGCGCGAGCAAGTCGGGCTGACGTCGGTGGCGCAGTCCATCAAGCTGCAGGAGACGTTCATGCCGTTCCAGGAAAACAAGCACTGCAAAGTCGTCGACTACGTGCGCGATCGTCTGTACTGTGGCGGGTTCAACAGCACGGGCAGCAGCTTCCTCGCCGCGGGCCAGCGTGGTGAGATCTTGCTGTACGACACTGTGAACTGGGAGCGCGGCTCGTCGCTCCCGGTCCGCGACGTGCGCTGGACGGTGACGGACGCCAAGTTCACGCCCAACGATCAAAACGTGCTCTACTCGAGTATCAACAGCAACGTGCGCATGGTGAGCGCCAACTACGAGGACGACGGCAAGGAAGACGTGTTTAGTTTGATTAAACCGCCACGCGGCACGCGCCACTCCGAGATGTACCATTTCACCATGGGGCGCTTTGGCGTGTGGTGCATGGACGTGAACGCGTCAGGGACCGAGTTTGTCGCGGGCACGTCCAGCAACAGCGTCGTGCTCTACGACATGCAGACCAAGACGCCTGTGTGCCATGTCGAGGGACACACTGACGACGTGAACGCAATCGCATTTGTGGACGGTCCGTTGCACTCGAATGTGTTTGTGAGTGGCTCGGACGACCAGCTGATTAAATTATGGGACCGCCGTGTGCTGTCCGAGTCAAATCCTCGCGCGCAGGGCGTGTTTCCTGGCCACACGGACGGTATCACGCACATTTCGTCGCGCGACGACGGCTACTACTTTATCTCGAACTCGAAGGATCAAAGCTGCAAGCTGTGGGATATTCGCAAGTGCATGTCGTCCGAGGCGCATGACCGCGCGCCGCGGTTCCATCGGCCGTACCGCTGGGACTACCGCTACCAGTCGTACCCGGGCCGCAACAAGTTGCCTGTGACACACCCGAACGACATGTCGGTCATGACGTACCGCGGCCACATGATCATGGAGACGCTGATCCGGTGCTACTTTTCGCCGCTGCACTCGACGGCACAAAAGTACATCTACACGGGCTCGGCCGACGGCCGCGTGTATGTCTACGACAGTATCTCGGGCGACCTCGTCGAGGTGTTTGCCATGAAGCCGAACGGCCTCACGCGTGACGTGCGGTGGCACCCATTCGAGCCGACCATCGTGTCGCCAGATTTCTACGGCAAGCTCTGCGTCTGGGAGCGCCACGAATAGCGCGTACAGCACATGGAGGAAGGTACAGGTAAGGAAAACGTTGCGTGTGTGTGTGTGGCTTTTGTGTTTCTAATATAAAGAAGGGCATCATCATCCTTTATGGCGCGCTGCTTCGTGTCCATTGATCCTGTAGCTACTTTTGAAGAGTGACGTGTACGGTACTGCGACCGGTAGGTATCTGATAACAGCTGGCACTCGAGGAGTGACATGTCACTATAACGAGGGAACGGACCTCTTCATGGTGTGGCGCAGACACGCACTCTGATCAGTGGCGAGCATTTCACTTTTTTTTCGTGTCGTGATGGCGGACGGCGACGCGCTCGCGGCGAATGTGGAGGCGCAGTGCGCCACTGCGGCCGCCAGCGGCAGCAAGTACGGGCCGCCGCTGGAGCTGATCGAATACGTGGCGGATGACCAGCCGAGCGCGTTCCTCAAGTTCAGCATGAGCCGCCGCATCAGTGAGAAGCTCATCACCGAGGACAAGCTGCGGCCGTTCCTGCTGTCCGTGGTCCGCGAGCGTCTTGCGGAGAATACCGCTGGCGCCTTGGATGACGACGTCGTGCGCCGCATTGAGTACGGCAAGAGCGCCAAGAGGACGATCCTCGTCGAGTTTGCCGACGCCGCGGTCGCTACGCCGGTGCGCGAGACGCTGCATAACCAAGCGTGCACTTTGCTCCAAGGCCGCGCGATGTACATCGAGTTTGCGATGCTGCGCAAGGAGAAAGAGGCGCGCGACGCGTTTCTGCGCGTCACGAGCATCTCGCGGATCCGCGCACTCGAGGACCCATCGACGCGCATCCCGGGGCTCATCATCCTGCCTGAGTTTATCAGCAAGGAGGACGAAGCCAGTCTCCTAGAGATGCTCGAGCGTGACAGCGGTGCGCACTGGAAGAACACTGTCAAGGCGCGCCAGGTGCAGCATTTCGGATACGAGTTCAGCTACGAGACGCGCCGCTGCGATGCAAACCAGCCTCTGGAACCCATGCCGCCAGCGATGGACAAGCTCACGAAGCAGATTCCGGCATCGATCATGGGCACGCCCGACCAGATCACAGTGAACGAGTACAAGCCTGGCCAGGGCATCGCGGCGCACATCGACACGCACTCGGCGTTCACGAACGCGATTGCGTCGCTGAGTCTCGAGAACGAGATCGTGATGGAGTTCCGCCACCCAAACGGCCGCATGGAGAGCGTGTTGTGCCAGCCACGCTCGCTGCTTGTCATGACGGGTCCGTCGCGGTACGAGTGGACCCACGCGATTCCGCCGCGCATGTTCGACGTGATCGACGGCGAGAAGGTCGACCGCAAGCGCCGCGTGTCGATCACGTTCCGCAAGATCCAGGAAACAGACTGCGCGTGCGATTTTCCCGTGCAGTGCGACTCGGAGCGCGGCCAGAGTGGCGCAGCGTCCTCGCCACAAGCTGCTGGCAGCAGTGGCGACAAGCTGTTCCCAACCCACGTGGAGCAGCAGTACGTGCACGAGTTCTACGAGACCGTGGCCAGCCACTTCAGCAGCACGCGGTACAACCCGTGGCCGCGTGTCGCGGCGTTCGTGCGCTCCTTGGAGCCGGGCTCGCTCATCGCGGATATCGGCTGCGGCAATGGCAAGTACATGAAATGCGTCGACGCCGCGAGCCAGAACGTGGTCGTCGGTGGCGACCGCAGCTCGAATCTGGTCAAGATCTGCAAGGAGAGCGACCTGAACGTGATGGTGTGCGACGCCATGACGGTGCCGATCCGCTCGGGGTCCTGCGACGCCGCGCTCTCGATCGCCGTGCTGCACCACCTGAGCACGCTGTACCACCGGCTCGCGGCCGTCAAGGAGCTCATCCGCGTGCTGCGCGTCGGCGGCCGCGGCGTCATCTACGCCTGGGCCCACGAGCAGCAGGTTAACTCGAAGCGCAAGTTCGAGGGCCCCAAGCAGGACTTCATGGTGCCCTGGAATCTTGACGCGCGCTTTGCGCAAAAGGACAACACAACGAGCGAGAGCGCCGCAGCAATAGACGACAAGCAGAGGTCGCCGATTGTCGTGCAGCGGTACTGCCACATGTTCAAGCAGGGCGAACTCGAGCAATTGGTGGCGCTTGCAGGCAACGCGGCCGTGGAAGAGCAGTACTACGACGAGTCCAACTGGGCCGTCGTGCTGCGACGCGTGAGCTGAGCTGAGCGGCATAGCCAAATAGAGAAAGAAAGAAAAAGCCCTCAGGAAACCTCACGTTGTCATTTTGTGTGCGTTATCAAAGCTACTTGTTCATGGCTGTTGTCGTTGGACCGCGCTTCATCTTGCGCCATATCTCGTCGCGGCTGCAAGTGTCCACGTCTTGGTGTCCATCCGTTGTGGACATTTAGTGTCTTCTCTCGCTTCGGTTCGTCTTGACGGGCGATGCTGCGCCTTTTGAGTAGCCCATTGACGACGCTGCTGCGTGCTTTTGCTGCTGCACTTTGTACAGGAGGTTGTGCGTGTGCGGCTCCCAGCACTCGTCCGCGGTCTCGTACACGCCCGGCCCGACAATGTCGGCGTTCGCGTGACCCGCTGCGACCATGAACGTGCGCAGCTCGCGGTGCTGCACGCACCCAAAGTTGCTGTGCGGCTCACGCGTCAAATGCGCCTCGCGGTTCAGGTACTTGCCGCTTTTCTCAGCACCGTGTGTGTGCTCATCGCGTTGTTCCCGCCCCGCATGGGGCTCGAGAGCGTCAAAGCAGACCTACACGCTTGCAGGCACGTCAGCATTTGCGCCTTCACTGCGGCTTCGCGATGGCTGGCTCACAGCACTCGGTCCTCTGTCAAACCGCTGGAACGAGGCCTCGCGAATCGACGGCGACGCCATGCGCCGATCCAGTTGCTGCACGCTCGCGTCGAGTTGGGCGTAGGATTTGGCCAGTTCCCTCGAAATTGACGCGATCTCGCTGCGTGGCCGCTGCAATTCGCTCTCACTGTGCATGCGCTGTCCCGGCAAAGATTAGGCAAACAGGCATGCAAACAGACACAGCGCAAAAACGTATCACCACCCCACGCCTCGAGTGCCCACCAACTAGTGACCGCATTCTTTCTCACGTACCAACACAAAGCCCGACGCGTGCTTGGTCTTCACCGCCGCTGTCTGGGCCATCGCGCCTGTGCTCGGCGTCCCGATCGTCGCGGCCTCGGGCCGATAGCCTCCGGGTCCAACGCCGCATCCGCTCTCGCCGCGCGCGAGCGTGAACTCGAGGATGCCCTTCCGCGGCTCCTCCCCAAACGAGAACGACGTCACGATGTTTTCCTGGTGCGTCTGCCAAAGACAGAGCAAAAGAAAAGAGAGAGAGAGAGAGGAGCTGAGACCGACGGAAACGCGCACGCTGAGCACACGAAGAGCTGCGCTTCGTACGTCTTTGTCGACGTTGTAGCTCCCAGGGCCGAGCGCGACTTTGAGTTTCCACAGCGTCACTGAGCGTCTTCGACGACCGTCTCCACCGCCCGTTTGCTTCCTGCGAGCGATCGGCAGCGTAGACGCGCAGGCATCGCGCATTCGTTGGATGTCGCTCGTTGTGTACGCGCGCGGGAATTGGCCCTCGCTCGTCGGCGCGTACTGCCACGGACTCGGCGACTCGTGCTTGAGCGTCGGGGCCTCTGTGCCAGCAGCTGCTGCGACTCGTTTCGAGATCGCGCGCGGATCGGAGCGCTTGTCGTGGTGCAGTCCGAACGATCCATGGCGGTTCGTCGCGTGTGGCGCTAGGAAGGCCTGCAAGTGTTCTGGCGCCGTGTACGTCAGTGGGCCCTGCGCACAACAAAGAAGCAAGCACGTAAAGCAAAAGTGATGGCTGTGAAACAGCGTTGAACACCACTTACTGGTTCTGCCTTTCTGGCGCGGTCGAGGAAGGGCCCAAAGCGAGCTTCCGACGACAGGAACGCCATGCGGAGTCACGCCACCACAAGAGAAGCTCAGAGCATGCGCACCGCCGTGGAGAGGGGAGCACCAACAACAACAGGAAGCGCGTAAAAAGAGAAAATCCCAAGCAAGCTGCGGTAAAAATACTTTTACTATCGCGGTCACACCTCGAGTCGCGCCAGAGGAAGTTCGAGCGCGTATCCGCCTTCTTCTTCGTGAGTTCCTTCTTCAGCGCTTGCGAGTCTGAAATCGGCAGCGTCATTACCGAGAGGCTCCTGCTGATCTGGCTGATCTGGGTTCTCCCAACTACTTGCACTGATACTCGTTGCCTGGTTCATTACGTTCGCGTCCACGTGCGCGTGGTGCTCTCCGCTGCGACCCTGTGCCTTCTTCCGCGCTTTGCGCCCCACTTGGCTCTGCTTTCGCTGCTCACGACACGCGGTAAAGAGAGAGAGTTCGCTCACCAAAGAACGAGATCAAATGAAAACAAAAGACAGCAAAAGCAAACCTGCGGCAGCGTGTGCGTGAGCGCGTGCGCCCAGTCGCCAGTCTGCTGGAAGCTGATGAGCACGTCCACGACCGTGTTGACGTTCAGAATGTGGTCCAAGCGCTCCGTGATGTGCTCCTGGATCGGCAGGCGCGCGGTCGTGACGCCAGCGCTCGTCGCCGCGTTCAACGTCGCGCCCTGAAAAAGAGCACACGCCAATGCGTTTTAGCCCCGCTGTTCGTGCACGCACGTATTCCCATCGTAGCTGCAGCCCACGAACCTTCTTTCTCGATTTGTCGACGATGCCGCCGATCACGTACATCTTTGTTGTGTCCAACGCCGTCAGCACATTCGGCGAATCCGGCGAGAGGTATACAACGTCCTGCATTTGTAAAACACGCAGCACGTTAGTGCACAAATATGATAGATACGCGCTCAACAGAACCATGCAATAGAAAGAAAGCTCACCGGGGGCGCGGCGATGTCGGTGACGTGCGCGTCGTGGTGCCAGTGCACGCACCACCTGTCGGCGCTGAAGCGCACGAGCGACTGGTGCAGTGGCTCGCTGCAGTTGAGGAAGTGGAGCTGGAAGGGCGCCCCCATCTGCTTGACGGAGCCATAGCTGAGCTTCATCTGCTTGGCGAGGCTGCGCAGCTCCTTGTCGTTCATGATGGCGTCGAAGCTCAGGTCGATCGCGAGGCGCTGCACGCCGCGCGAGGTGCTCAGCGTCCGCTCGAGCGCGCGCTGTCGCTCGAGCTTTTGCGCCTCTTCCGCGAGCAAATACCGACGCCGCTCCTCTATATGTATGCAAGCAACAACAGCAGCTCGTCCATTGTCAGTCGTTCGTTCGCCTCGTGAGGACACACGCGCAGACGAACCAACGGTCATGGAATGCAGCAGCTCGAAGCGAGCCAGCCTCTTGCGCTCGCGCGCCGACCGCGTCGTCTTTGCGCGCGTCTCGCCATCGCGGCTCGGCGGCAATGGTGACGCCGGCGCCGCAGCAGTCGTCGCCACCTGCTCCATAGTCAGTGTGACGCTTTTTTCCCCAGTCATTTTGCACCGTGAGCCATTCGTACTTAGTCGAGTGTACCACAACGAAGAGCTCTTTTGCAAGTGTACATATCAAGTGCTGTTAATGATGGTTAAGGTGCTTGAAATACTCGTCCGCCCTGCGCTGCCGCTGCCACTGCTGCGCGCAGGGAGGTCGAGTGCGGAAGACGCCATCGTGGTCTCGCCATGGCTGTTTGTTTGCTTGTTTTTTTGTGTGTGTTTTGCTACTCAAACTTTTCGTTGAAGGGCGTGGGGAAGTCAAAGTCGTAGTCGCCGAGGATGTTGGACTCGCGGGTCTCGGACGTCGTCGACGTGCCGAACGTGTGCTTGAGCCCCATGGACGGGATCTTCATCTCGATCTCCGCCACGCGCGTCATCGTCTCCGTGAGCAGCAGCATCGCCTCGTTGTACTGCTTCTCCTGGTCCGCGAGCCGCGTCAGGAGCGACTTGTTCTGGTCCTCGAGCGACACGATTCGTGTCTGCAGCGCCAGCACCTCCGTGTTCGTGTCGCTCTCGACCAGACTCATGGTCGTATCGCTCCCGTACCGGTCGACCGTGCTGCTCGTGCGCGCCGTGCCAAAGAGACTCGCATTTGCGTTGCGCGGCCGCGTCGCGCCGCTGTTCACGCTGTACCGGAGGTTTGTCTGCGGTCCAGGCACTATGGACGGCCGGCCGAGCAGACTCTGTGTGGACGCGGCGCGGTCTCGCCGGTCCGAACTCACGCTGTTGGAGCCGTAGAGCGACGAGTTGCGGTCGCGCAAGTCGGCTGCGCCGCGCGATGAGTTCCGGTCCCGTGCTTGAAGGTCGACAGCAGTGCCGTTGCGCTGCGAGGCCGCCGTGGAGCTCGTGAAGCTTGGCGGTCGCCCCGCGGCCGCGGGCGCCGTGCCGATCGTGCTGCCCAGTGGCACCGGGTCACTGCGATAAATACGGTAACAATCGCCACATGCGGATCGTTTCTTGGGGTAGTTGGGCAGCATCACTTTGCCCGCGACGTGCTTCTTGCACAGGTACACGGCGCACCCCTTGCACTGGTACTTTTTGCGGAACATGGAAAACTTCTTGTAGCACACGGCGCACACGGCGCTGTTGCCGTCGGTCTCGTACAGCGACGCCGCCAGCGGCTCGTGGGGCGGCTGCACGCGGCTTGACTCCCGGTAGTCCGAGTCGCGCTCATCTATTGTCGGCCGCGTCGTTGTCAGGCGCTGGGGCGTTGTGTGGAACTGCGGCTGCTCGCTGAAGGACCCCGAGTGGTGCTGGCTGCTGAAGCGCCCCGTTGAGTTGGCGCCGGTATCATTCGCGGGGTTCGCGTCCCATCCAAAGCCCGAATTATTGTTGCCATTGCCGTTGCCATTGCCGTTGGCGATCGAGATGTACGTTGTGCCCACGGAACTCGTCATTGTCGTGGTCCGTCGCCCTCCTCCCGCTGAGAAGCTCCGTTGGTTGCTCTGCGATTGCGACGCCGCGGTCGCAGCGGCGGCTGCTGACGACGCCATCAGCATGCTCTCGCGCAGCCGCTGACTCTGCATCGCGATCTCGCGCTTCGTGTCTTCAATGTTGTTGTCGGTCGACTCGCGCTCTTCCGTCAGGTCCAAGTACTCTTGCTCGGCCTTGCGAAGCACCTCCATGGACGCGGCTGGCAAGCTCACTTCCTTGGCCAGCATCAGCGCCGTCTTCCCCGACGGCGTGTCCTCCAGGAGTGAGCTCGGGCGCGCTTGGCACAGCAGCCGCAGCGTCTCTTCGCCCGCTTTCGCGCGCACAGCGATGTGAAGCGGCAGGTACTGCGCGTTGTTCTTGGTCAAGACGGCCTCGGGCGACGCCTTGAGCAGCGCCTTGATCACGCTCGACGGCACATCGTCCTCCGTGCACGCCCAGTGGAGCGGCAGCATGCCGTGGTGGTCCTTGTGGCGCGCGAGCTGCGGCTCGTTTTCCAGACGGCTGACGAGCGTGCCCCACTTGCCCATCTCGGCCAAGCGGATGCCCTCCTTGTAGTGCGCGCGCATGGCGCCGTTGCTCTCGCCGCTGCTGGTCTTGCGCGCGCCGTCGCTGCTGGGCTTGCTCATGTTGGACGGCGGCGCGTTCTCGTCGGTCAGCGCGTGGTTGCTCTCATGCAGGTCGTCATCGTGGGGAAAGTCCACGGGCGACGACGACGCCGACTGTGTGCGCGAGGACATGGCCTTGAGGTTGGGCGTCGACGTGCGGTCGCCGCCGCTGGAGGCCCGCGACGACGAGGTCGACGACGGCGGGGCAGCTGGCATGATGATGGTCGAGCGCGCTCGTCGTGTCTGCTGCTGCTGCGCGTAGAAAAATGGAGGCGCACACGCTGCGGTGTGCTGACGGACTGAATATCTGCGTTATGAGCCGCGCGTCTTGTGGCCGCCGCGTGAAGCAGCGACGTGTCGATTGGATGCGCAGCGGCTCGTGCGTGCGTCGCGCGGCAGACAGGTCGCGCGCTCGTGTCGTGCGGTCGCAACGCTTGGATATGTGTTGTGGGCTTGCTTTGGGGGATGCGGGCGGCGGTGAGAGAACCCTGAGCGTTATCCAGCTGTTTTAACAGGGGATGTATTTACAAAGTGGAGGTAATTGATGCATAATTTGTTTGCAGCGAATGCGACATGAGAACGGGTGTGGAGGGGAGATGTGATTTAGAAGGTTAGCACGCACTTTATTGAGCTTGCGTGACGACGGCACGGACCCATCTCCAGTGACCTCATTTTTTTATGCATCACTTGACGTTTGTATAGTATACAAGCGCGCAGAGTGAGCAGATCCTTCGCAAGATCTCTGTCACGTGGCTCTTCACACAGACCTGTTTATCTCTAGTAATATCCTCCATAATAATACTGAGTCATACTTATAGAAACCTTATTAAAACGGATAAACAGATGGTGGGCAAATGAAGAGACACAAACGTGCCTTCCATCAGTCCACGACTGACTCTATTTTGGACCTTGCATGCACTTTTTCCGCACTACATCCAAGGCAGACTATATCTAAAAGCAAGCCAAGAGTACTACCACGTGCTGCTAATACTAACTAATCGATTCATGATATTTAGCATTTGAAGCTTGAGTGGACCAACCGGCATGCGAGACACTTGTCATGTGGCCTGCGGCTCGTTTTCCGACCTGAACGCAACATGGCCGCATGCGCGCGCCTTTCATCCCACTCGTGCATCTCAGCCGCAGTGCGGCAGGAAAGCCTCCGAGTATGGACACCGAGCGCCACGCCATGCTCTCTGGCTCTGCGCGTTTCCTCGTCCGCGGCATTTTCCCCTAATATTTCCTTGATCTTGCAGCTCCTGTGCCTCCAAGTGGCCGTGAAAGTGGCTTACATTGGGGAAAAAGAGACGGCGTTAGTAACCTGAGGGAGCTGCGCTTGAGCCACGAATCGCTGGAAGAAAAAAAAAGGAACGGAGATTTGCTGCTGCGAGTGTTGGTGATTAGACCAGCGACCTTGATGGCTGCTTGCATTCCAGTGAGCATGCTGTTGGCTGCGGTGCATGGCCACATGGGGGTCCCATGTGGCTGCTCGCGTTCTTGGCGGTTCGGTCAGCCGAGGCATCTGGTTACATACGATAGTATCCTTTGCGAGTCAGACCAAAATGTAGCCATCTGGCTCGTAACGGCCGGAAATGCGCATTGAAGTTGGAATGTCGGATCTTCTGAGTTCTTCTCAATGTGCTTATATATATATATATATAGAGAGAGAGAGAGATGCATGGGATGCTGCAGTTTATTCGCGGCCTTGCATGGCTGCCCTCGAGATAAGACGTAACGAATGTGTTGCGCGCTTTTTTTTCTGATCCGAGGCCGAAAAAAAAGAGATGTGGGATCCTCCAGGTCGTTGGCTGCAGCCCTGGAGCCATTCTCCGATTCGAGAGCGCTCGATCAAGTAAATCAGCAGCAGAAGGAAGCAGAAAATCCCAGCAGCATGAGTGATCTGTTCGCGTCGCTTGATCCGATCCAGAAGCCCAAGACGGCCACTGAGCGCGTACTCACGGCGCCAACGTACAGTCATCCTCCACCCGGTGCTCCAGTTGCAGTGGCTCCTTTTGGGGCCGGCGGCATGGGCATGGGGCATGGAATGGCTCCAGGTATGGGCGGCATGCACCCTGGTATGGGCGGTGAACTAGGAATGGGCCAGCCACAGCTAAATCCATTCCAACAGCAGCAATATCAACAGCAGCAGCAGCAGCCAGTGATGTACGACAACACCAAGAACCTGCTCCAACAAAAGCCGAAAGGCGCGTTTGAAGACTCGGCGTCCATGGATTCCTTGGAGCATCTCGGCGGTGGTGGCTCTGGGTTGGGCGGAAGCGCCAAGACCAGTAGCGGTTCCATGCCACCAGCGATCTCGACGACTGTGCGCGCACCGGAGCCCGTAGCCGCCGTGGATCCTTTCAGCGGTGGCTTTGGAAGTTCGCCAGTGTCTCCATCGTCCATGGGCGATGGCGGCTTGAGCATCTTTGAGACTGGAGGCGGGGGCACCAGCGCGGGTGCGCCAACGACGTCGCCGTCTTCTGCATCCTCCGGCAGCAAGCCGAGTGCTCTCGCGGACCGTCTCGCGAACGGGAGACGCAAGACTCAGGAAGCCCAGCGCTCGCAACTGGCGTTCAACGCGAACTCAGGAGGAGCAGCCGCTGTGCCAAAGATCTCGCTTAGGGAAATGGCTGGGCAGAAGCCTTCGTCTTCGACCGATGGCGCCACGCTCGACGATTTTGCGTCCGGCGCGACCACTACAGGCAGCTTTGGAAGTAGTAACGGTGGCAGCGCGGGCCCCTTTGGCAGCGACTTTGGCTCGACAGCCAAACCAAGCAGCCGAAGCAACAGCGGGAGCAACACCAGCCCAGAGTCTGGTCCGAAACTCGTCGATGAAAACGACAACACGTTCTGATAAACGAGACACCACGCAACTCTATAAACTAAGGAGACTGTGTCTTCTAACCCATTATCGAAATGTACCCAACCCGCATACAGTTACGCTGCACTGTATGGTCTACTGCTGCGTGGATAGGACCTGGCAGCTCTGTCCTACAGCCTACAGTCCAGGCCCATAGAGAGAGAGAGAGAGAGAGAGAGAACACTGGCCCAAAAATCCTTGATGCAGTCAACGCAAGCGCATTGCCGAATCGTACGCGCTGCATGGCTATGAGGCAACGACGGGAGGAATCAATGCGATGCTGCGCGAAGAATGCAGGCGGATCAAGGAAACCAACGGCGCGTAGCCGTGGAGAGAGCATGAAGGCAGACAGGCAATCAATGGGAATGCGTAGCATGGCGCTCCATCGCACGTGGCTTCCGTTTAATTCCTCTTGAACGCGTCCTCTATTTTTGTGCGCTCAACCGAAAGACTGAGATGGTGGCTCTCTCTCTCTCTCTTGAAGGCGAAACTCTCGCGTCGCTTTTTCGCGCTCTTGGGGCCGTAATTGGAGATTTCCGTCGTTGCGGGCGACCGTAAAAGCCTCCTCTGCTCACTCTTCCGCCGCAGCCTTCTCTCAAACCGCGCCATGAATGATCCGTTCGCGATGCTCGACCCTATCGCCAAGCCCAATGGCCCGCTCGGTGGCGGAGGTGCAGCAAATTACGCGACAGCGCCTATGAACTATGGCCAGCAACCAGGCCTCGGCTACCCGCCCCAGCAGCAGCAGCAGCACAACTCGAATCCGTTTGGCGGCGCCCCGATGATGAGCAACAGTGTACCCATACAACACCAGCAGGAAATGTATTACCCGCCCCAGCACAATGGCGCGGCGTTCATGATGCAGCCTGGACCGCCATCGCTCTCCGGGTTGGCGCCTACCCACCAGCAGTCGATGGGCAACGCCACGACCAATCCGTTTGGGTTCCCAGGACAGCAGCAGCAGTAGACAAACCCATTTGGACCAGGCGCGTTTGCTCCCGTGCAGCCGCAGCAACAAATGGATCCTTTCGGGACCCAGATGAAGACGACGTCCATGGGGACGACGGGCTTCCTGCAGCCGCAGCTTCGCCCCGCAGAGACTGTCATGAGCACGCAGCCGCCACCAGCGCCGCTCACACACGCGTCCTCAATCATCATGGACTTTGATCCGTTCAGTCCGCGTGACAACACGCCGCGATCACCCTTTGACATTCCCGTGGACCAGACTGCTAATATTGCCGACCAGCGGGAGCGGCAAACCCAGGAAGCCCAGCGTTCGCAACTTGGGTTTTCGTCCGACGACTTTGCGACTGGAGGCCAAAATGGCGCAAACAAGATCTCACTCAAGGCGCTCACGATCTCGGGTCCAAGCGCTGCGCCTGCGAGTCAGTCTGACGCGCCGTTCTTCACCGAGAGCGGCGACTTTATGGACAAGAACATGTTTGAGAACCTGGACGACGATGACAGCTCGGGGGCGGCCAAGAAGGACTGGGGCCACTTTGCCAGATCTAAGACCGCGAACGGCCAGAAAGATACCAGCAGCAACAATAGTGAGAGCGATGACAATGACGAGATGCCGCGCGAGTGCGGTCCGAACGAGTTTGACGTGACGTTCGAGACTGGCTGGAAGTTCGGCGTGCTCATGGAACGCGCCGACGTCTGGGGCAGCAACCGCGACGACAAACGCCAGGAGATCGCGGTCGTGAAACTCGTGGTCGAGAATGGCGCGGTCGACTGCGTCGGCGTCACGATCGGCAGCTCCGTCGTCGCGGTCAACAGACGCAGCGTCGCCAGAGACTCGCACGCAACCGTGCTAGACATGATCAAAGCCGCGCCGCGTCCGATGACGATCCGATTCAAGCGCGGCACGGTCAGCAAGGGCACGGCCCAGGGCAACGTGCTCACACGGATATCGAGTACGTCGCTCAGTCGCTGATCGAGGTGCATCCATGCATCCATGCAGCGCTGATCTCATCGAGTTGTGCTGTTTTTTTCTTCTTTTCTAGATGGCACGTTCAGCGTAGGAAACCTCACTCGGGGCAATGCGAGCTGGACGGTCAAGTATTTTGCGTTCGGCGGCGCCAAGATGGATGTGCTGCAGCTCTTCGTGTCGCGCGCAGCGTATCATGAGGTGCGTCTCTCTCAGTTGGACAATGATTGCGTACATACGCACTTGTGGTGGTATCTAATACCTTTCTGTATGTGTCCATGTGGACGTCCTCGTCCTCAATGTGTGATCTCGCTGTACGAGAAGCGCCCCGTGCACACGCAGATCCAGAGCTTCCGACTGTGCCGCGACCACAAGATCTCGCCGATCAAGAGCAAGATCTACAGGAGCTACGGCAACCTGCACTACTTTTCGCTCACGGTGCCGTCGCTGCGGTTCGTGACCGCCAAGTTCGCGAGCGAGGACTACGAGACGCTCAAGAACCTCTGGTCCCACACGTACGACGCCATCGAGCGCAAGAAGCGCATGGGGTACTAGCCACCTTCTAGCTCACTCTAGCCAACAACAACAACAACAAATGCAGCACATTCCGTCCTTTTAAGCCACACGCAGACTGCCCTAAAAGCGTGCTGATTGTGCTGATCCTGGCCACTTGGCGTCCTTTTGTTTCGCACACTTCGAGAGAAAGAGAGAGAGAGGCACTCGTCGACAGCGACATGGCATCCCATTGCATTCAGTTGGTATCTTTGCGTCGTCAGTCTAAAGGTGAAACGGATCCGCTGCCTCGAAAAAGCAGAGTTTGGCTGCGAAATTGCAGGTGATTTCAGCTTCCGAGCGACGCATTAGACGGCGAGCGAGCCACTCGCAGAGACGAAGAGGAGAGTGAGAAGCCTCAAGCTCCTGGTTTTGCGATCGGCCACTGCGGTTGACGTGAAGGCAGCGTGTGTTGATTTGCCGCCTTTCTTCCGATTGACCCCAGCCAAGATGAACCACTTGCTGCAGGTGGCGCGCCGAACGGGCAAGCACGCGGTCGGGTTCAAGATCCAGCTCGTGATCCACCGCATGAACGCGCACCTGAGCAACTTCAATGGCGCCGAGCTCGTCGCGGTCATGACGCGCCACAAGAAGAAAGCCGTGACCAAGAGCGCGCCATACCAGACGGCGCAGAAAGAGGTCGTGTGGGGCGACATCCTGCCGTTCTCGTGCGCGCTCTACATGGCGAAAACGGGGCTCTTCCAGGCCAAGATCTTCCAGGTCCACGTCTACGACACGCGGAACGACCAGCACGTGGCCACGTTCGAGTTCAACTTGGCCGAGTTGGTGCAAAGCGACAAGGACACCGGCAAGGAGACCATCACGGTCGCGACGTCCAAGTGCCAGGACGCACGCGCGTCGATGGTGACTACGGTCATCAGCTCCAGAGTCGGCGTGCGGAACGACCACCACGAAGAAGCAGCGTCCGAGATGTCGTTCAACGGCAGTCAGAGCGGGTTTTCCGTGTGCACTCTCGAAAGCCGCACGTCGGCGGCCTCGAGCCACCGTCACCCGCAAAGCAAATCGCCGACGTCGACATCGAAAAGCGGCACTTCTGGTGATCGCGGCAAAGCGCACAACGTGCGAGGCGCACGCCCTATGACGGTGAATGAACGCGGCGGTGACGAAAGCGAGGATGTCGACGCGCTGTCGCAGAACCAGCAACTCAAGCACCAGGAGCTCATGCGCACGCTGCAGGACCTGAAAGCGCAGTTGCGGCACAGCGAGAGTGCAAATGTCCACTTGGAAAAGGAAATCGACCTCAAGGAGCTGCAGATCCAGCAATTGCAGGTCGAGAAGCAGGAGCTCGCCGAGGAAAACGAGGCACTCAAGCGCAAGCTCAGCGCTGTTGAATTCACAGCCGAGTCGCCGAGCAGCAAGAGCCGCGCTGACAGTGACGATGGTGTCATGCAGGTGGACTTCATCCAGTACATGTCTCTGAAAGAAGAGCACGACAAGCTTAAGCTCGAGCTCGAGACGCTCAAGAGCACCGCCAAGACTGCACCAGCGTCGGCAGCGGCGACAACTCACAGAGATAGTGACGTCACGCAAGAACAGGAGGCAGACGACAAAGACGACGACGGGTCATCGGAGGCACCGTCTGGGAGCGACTACGTTGATGCCCACGATCCGCACTTGCTCGCAGAAAACAGCGAGCCCAAGCAATCGGTTGCGGTGCTGAGCACCGAGCGCGACGAGCTCAAGGACACAACCACGACGCTGCGTGACGAAAACAAGCAATTGCTGGCGGAGGCGAAAGACATGCAAGCGCAGACCAAGGAGCTCATCGCGGAGATCGAGAGGAAGGACGAAGCACTGGCGCTTGCTGGCCCGCCGCGCGCGTCGATCAATGACATGGGTGCAGACAGTGAGAACGACGACCAGGAGCAGCAGCAGGAAAAGATGATCGAAGTCAAGATGGAGGACGAGAAGCTCGTGCACCAGCTCAACCAACTAGACATTGTCGTGACAAAGTTGAAGAGCGAAAAGTCGAATCTCTTGGGCAAGTTGGAGGATGCCGAGTCGGCAAACGAACGCGCACGCCAAGATATTGAGAGCGCGCAGTAGACGATCGAGCAGCTGCATGGCGAAAAGGAAAATCTCATGGGGAAGCTTCGGGATGCTGGAGATGCCCACGACCGCGCGCAGCGCGAGATGGAGAGCGCAGAGCTCACGATCGCCCAGTTGCGCGAACAAGTCCAAGAAATTTCTGCGCAGCTAGAAGCGACGCAGCAGGATCTGCACACACTCAAGCACGAAGAGCTAGCTGCAAGTGTGGCAGCCACTGCCGCTGCTGCCGCAAAGAATCAAGACTTGGAGGAGCGGTGGGAAGAGCTTCAGTGAATTAACAGCGAGCTGCAAACGCGCGTCGAAGAACTTGAAGACAAGCTGGTACAGACAGCGGCCCACGAAGAGGAGAAAGAAGCCGAGTTGCAGCGCCAAGTGTACGAGCCCAAGCAAGAAACAGAGGTGTTGCGCGAGAATTTGGAGCGACTGCGAGTGCCCAAACAGCAAGCTGAAGACGAGTTGTTGGAGCGCACCGTGGCGCTGAAGAATGCGCTGGAGATGCAGCAGCGATTGTCGATCGACCACGAAGAAGAAGTGGGCGAGCTCGCAATGCGCAACGAAGAAATGCGCACGCGCGTCGAGCAGAAGACCGAGGAAGCGCAGGTGCTCACAGAAGGATGGCGCAAGAAGGTGGAGACACTGGAGCAAGAGAACGACTACTTCCAGCGCGAGTTGATCGACAGCAAGATGAAATTGACGGAGCTGACGCAGCAGAACGACGAGCTGTCGTCCCAGAACAAGAAAATGGAAAAGTCGCTGCTGGAAATGAAGATCCACGCGGCCGGGAAGGAGCTGAAGGAGAAGAAAAAGTAGTAGCTGTTGCTTCTTCCGTTTTCGTATGACCTTCACTCTGTAACAGCACAGAATGGCTACACTTTTGTGCTTCCTACCTACTTTTGTAACCCCGTATATTCTCCGCATGACCATCCCATCCGTAAATAACGCCGACTCCCTGTGTTTACTGTATCAACAGCTGGACAATAGGTCCCGAAAGCAACGCCGCATTCAATTCGGGACGACGCCCCGCGTGTTTTTTCCCCCTCTTGATCCTTCTTTTGTATCGGATTATCTTCGCAGCTGATCACCGCGAGCATGCAGCGCTCGGAGCGAGAAGGGGCCGGAAGCGGTCACGAGCGAGGGCCGCAGCTGCGCCGTCCGCAGCGAGCAGGTCGGACAGAAGACGAAGGAGAAGGAGTCGCCGAGCAGCGAGGCGGAGGCGGCACGCAGCTGCTGCCGCGCGCGCAGCGGCGCGAGTTCGCGTCGTCCGAGACGCTCAGCGTCGAGCTCATTGCGCCGCCCAACACGCAGAACTCGAGGGAGCTCTCGGACAGCGAGAGCATGGCGATCGCCGCTGCCGGATGGAGCAACTACGGGGACGTGGCGTCGTCTTCTATTCGTGCGGGCGAAGGAGGTGCCTATGGGTCCTTAGCGAGCGATGAGCGGAATGAAGACGAAGATACCGAGATGAACGAGAACGTGCTCCATGTGCGCGAGATCCTCGCCGATATGCTGAGCGGCGAGAGCGTCGCGTCCGCTTCGGCGGCGAGCGACAAAGAGCGCGAAGAGCGCGAGAAGCTGCAGCTATACCAACTGCGATGCTGCGTGCTGGATGACGCGAACCTCGAAGAGCTGGAGAAACTGCCTAAGCGCATGTGCGCGTACGAGTTCAAGCCCGGCGACATTGCGTGGAATTGCCGCGTGTGCCAGGTAAGCAGCGATGGTCTTTGAAGCCAAGTGTGAGTTTGTACATGAGTTGATTTGTTGTATGTGGACGCGTGCGTAGGTGGACGAGACGTGCGTGATGTGCAACGATTGCTTCATCTCGAGCGACCACGACGACCACGAAGTGTTCTTTTACTACACCCACAGCGGCGGATGCTGCGATTGTGGCGACACGGAAGCGTGGGCGCCCGAGGGATTCTGCACGAGCCACAAGGTGGGTAGATGGATGCTTTTGCCGCGTGTTTGTGGTGTGCGAAGATATTGATTCTTTTTCTTTGGTGCTTGACTCAGGGTGCCCAAGATGCGGACCCGCTGCGCTTTTTGCCGCACGACATTTTAGTCAATTCGCGCGATTGTCTGGGAGAAGTGATGAAGTTTGTGCTGGACACGATCGAAGAAGCACGCTTTGCGTACGTGATCGATGAATTTGGCGTCGAGAAGGCGCGGCAGAAGCTCGCACTCGCGCCGTCCGATGCGCGGTACTCGATTGTCGTGCACTACAGCGAGTATTTTACAAACGCGCAGGAGTTCACGACGGCGCTGAGCTTGGCGCACCCAGTTCTACCTGTACGTACCTACGAAGCGCATTGAACTGTTGGAGCTGTTCTTTGCGCTAAACTCGAAATGGATTGCTTTGTGTAGTTTCAGATGAAAAAACTCGACGAGATCGTGAATCAGCGGCAAGGCATCGTGCGCTCAAAGGCGACGCGCGAAGAAGCGATCGAGCTGGTCGATGCGCTCTACGCGCACGGCATTTTCGCGTCCGTTGTGTCGAATGACTACAAAGCGAAGCTGCAAGTGCTGACCTCGCTGCTTCACTGGCTCGTGTCGATGGCGAACCTGTCGGATGGCATTTGCCGCTTAGTCTGCGAGCAGGTCAGTGGAATGTATCCATTTCGATGGGATACCCATGCCATCGTAGCTGACTCTCGACTTTCTTTTCTTCGTAGTTTACATTGTATCGATACCGGAAAAACTCCATGTACACAGGAGCCGACACGGACATATCGTTAGTCAACTACCCATCGCTGCGCGCCGTCATCCTCGCCGACTCGTTTCTGCCAAAAAGCGGGAGCGACGCGCTCCATAGTCTCTTGATGGCGCTGCTCGCCGATCCGAGCTTCAAGAAATCGTTTGCGATCGCATTCACGTCGTCGTATCCGCAGTTGTACCGGGAGTTCGTGGCTGGTGTCGGGAGCGTGAGCTCCACGATTCTCACGTTCGGCGTCCAGTTCTTCAACCGCGCGAGCTTCGTGAAGCTACTCGCGTCGGAGTATGGCTTGCTGGAAGTGATCACTGAGACCGTGTTGGAGACCTTGCGTCGGCGACCGAAGAAAGATCTGATGACGATTCCGTTCGATGGCGCATGGGATAGTCTGGCGTGCGTGCTGCATCCAGAAAAGAATACGCAAATTTCGATTTGGGATCTGCTGGCGCTCGGCATCCAGCGATCGGGCTCGGCAACGCTGCAGCACGTGGATTTGCAAGTCCTGGAGCGAGAGGCGCACACAGTGGGGCTCCATGTCCGGAAGCCAATGCAGTTGTCCAGGTTCTTGAGTTTGCCATCGGATACCGAGATTCCTGGGCAGTGTGAGCTGGACGTCAATTCCCCCGTGTTTCTGCATCGTCGCTACTTGTGTGGGCTCTTGGATTTGCGGTATGCGCTGCAAATCGAAGGCGTCTCGGAAGCGTTCATCTCGGAGAAGAATGGCTCTCGATACGCAGAGTATTTGCTGTATTTGTCGTATGTGCAAGGCATCGGCTCCGAGGCGAGACGACTCGGCGATCACGTGGAGACTGAATCCCGCGCGTGGCTGTTTGCGGTGGAGTTTGCGTCGACAGTGTCCGATGTGTTTATGCTGATCATTTTGAACGCATTCAAGACGTCGGAGGCGCATCAAGGACCTCGTACTACTGCACAGTTGCAAGATCTGATCGCGAAAATCACAAAGCCCATGGTCGACGCGTATTACTTTTGGCTCGCATCGGCCGGCAAGTATTTCCCGCCCCCAGACTACATGGTTGGCGACATTTTACGCCCGGATCAAGTCGAGACTTCGGTATCGTGCCATTTCCCACTCCACCGCACGATCGCCCAGCTTGTTCGCACATTGAGCAATTCGAGTCTGGGGTTGGAGTTGTTTTACTCGTTGCTGCAGATTCCAGCGGAACGTGCCGACGAGTCGGTCTGGGTTCACGACAACGACAGCGCGATTGGGTACTGGCATCGGGTCCATTTGATTGAGCCTGTGCTGCAGGCGATTGTGTGGGATGCGCAGGTGCATTGTGGCATGTGGGTGCGCAATGGATCGTCGATTATCAGTCACAGCATGAATTACGGAGAGCCTCCGTTTTGCACGCGCTTTCGAGACGTGGACTTGCTGCTTTTGCAGTTCGGGTTCCATCTCTTGGGAGTCGACTGGATGATGCGGTCGATCTTGAATCGATTTGACATTGAAGAGTGGTTTGAACCGGATGGCTCGTCTTCCGACTCGAGGAGCAGCGCAGAACTGATGGCGACCGAGTGCTTGACGCTGCTTTGCCAATTGGCGTCCGAGTTACCACCAAAGGTGTCGAGTGAGGATCCGCTGCGCAGCCTGACGCCATATTTGCGACGAGAGATCGTGCAACGGCTCTGTGTCGGCCCGTGTGCCCACAGTGACCTGTCGAAGATCGCGACCGAGTTTTTCCTGGCCCATGAGAACCTGTTTCCCAACAATTTCTCAAGCGGACCAATTTTGGACCAGATTTTGAAAGAGCTCTGTGTGCCACCGCCATCGGCGAGCGCGTCTGCGTTTGGAGGTGGTGATGCAACGGGCGGCAAGTTCCAGTATCGCCTGAAGCCCGAGTTGTTTGCCGAGTACAACCCGACGTTCATCCATTTGTCTCGAAAGCAGCATGAGTTCGCCCATGAGAACTGGTTCCAACACCGTCTTCGTTCGTCGAAAGCTCGTGAATCGCAGCAAGAGGATGGAAGCCCAAACAACACGCACTCGTCGTGGCTCGATTTCCCCATGGTGAACACATTTTTGCCGTGCCCGAAGGGATTCCGAACCACGAGGATAGCGGTGTTGCACCCTGAAGCGCGCCGACTGGTGTACGAGGCGTTCTGGAAAGCATCGACGGATGCGCAAAGCAGTCTAAGCGTACTGTCGCGAGCGGTGCATCTGTTTACCCTGCAGTTGTATGTCATCGAAGAGATTCGGTATGTGGCATCAATGCCCGTGGGCGTGGAATCGGACAAGAAGTACCTTGATGAGGCAATTGGCTTAGTTGACAGCTTTATCGGCTGGGTCACCCAAGCCAGGGAGTATCACGATGCAGAGTCGCGGCCATCGTCGATGCTTGATTTGCTCCTGAAGTTGAACCCGTGGTCAGTCTCGAGTGGTGGCAAGAACATGGTCAGTCTAGACGGCGACCAAAAGCATGAAATTGGACGAGGCGTCGACTGGTTACTGCACCGGCTCGCGCGCATTGACGACGCATGTCGCGACTTGATTCTCAAGTACCAACTCACGCAAAAGGCCTCGAAAGAGGAAGAAGACCGCAAGGCAAAGCTGGCGCAGCGACGGAAAGAAGCCCAAATGCGAGCGATGCTGCAAATGCAAAAGCAGCAGGCTGCGTTTGCGGAGCAAATGAAAGCGATGATGGGCGACGGTGGTGCCGGACGCGTGGGCGGCGACGATGACGACGATTCCGTTGCGGATGGCGATGCGTCGCTTTTGACGACTGCAAGCAGCATGAAAGAGCAAAGGGCGAATGCCGATGCCGATACAGGCGATGTTGATATGGATGGCGAGACTGCAGTCCGTGGAGACGATGAAGCTCTTCCGGAATGCGCAATGTGTCACTCGGTCGAGTCAGAGGATAGTTTCATGTGCTACATTGGCTTTGCCCAGTGCTCACCAGTGCTGTCGCGCCTGAATGGAGGCACGCAGGGGCGGTTTTTGAGCACGCCGATTGATGAAATGCACGTCGGTGAAGATGTCCCCATCCACGTGCGTCTGTGCGGCCACTCGGTTCACCACACGTGCTGGAAATCGTACCACGAATCGCAGTTTCAGCGCGCGATCACTGGTGGCCATCACCGCCACGCGTTGAACGCAGTGGATGTGACCAAGAACGAGTTTCTCTGTCCGCTCTGTAAGTCGATTTCCAATGTGTTGATCCCGACGACGGCAAACGAATTAGACTCGACGTCGTCAGCCGTGGATACGACTGGAGAGTCGTCGCTAATTCCACAGCAAGCGATGATTCGATGGCTCGCAAGTCACGGAGAAGTGAAAGAGCCCGAAGATGGCGACGACACGGAACAAAAGGCGGACTTTCCCAGCAGCAGCAATAATGCTGATGTGCCGATGAAGTGGGGCGAAAACACAACCCAGAAAAGGTGGCTCGAGCAGGGCTTGTCTTCATTGTGTATGGCGATCCACCGCGTTGCGTGTGGCGCGATGCAGCAATCACGGCCGGAGCGCTTCACGGCCTCGGGTTGCAATGCGCTCTATCATACGCTGCTGTGCACATTCCTCAGCACCCAAGAGAACGATCAGATCAAGCCGGAACAGCGACTCCTGCAGGCAATGCGCTTTGTCCCTCAGATGCTCGATCA
Source organism: Globisporangium solare (assembly GCA_023335675.1). Lineage (NCBI taxonomy): Eukaryota > Oomycota > Peronosporomycetes > Pythiales > Pythiaceae > Globisporangium > Globisporangium solare. The sequence continues at coordinate 10,508 of JAADVP010000129.1, read as the reverse complement.
ACTGGCGCGGCCAAAGCCGGCGCCGAATACGTCCGCGAATGGACTCTTGGAGCAGGTGTATCATTTGCTGTACTATGGCGGCTCGGTCGTGTTGAAGGATGGCACGGTTGTCTTGGAGAATGAACATCCGAGCACGCAAACGCAGACGCGCAAGCAGAGCCAGTGGGGCAAGGTGCGCTGTCCGACCAAGCCGTTGCTGTTGAACCATCTCGGAAGTGTGCTCGTGAGGGGCTTTTTGCTCACAAATAGCGAGACCGACGCTGTGTGCATCTGCCGATTCGCAGTGCTCGCGCGCGTCGTGCAGACGCTCGTGTGGTACGCGATCACACACAAGGAGGAGTTTACAGACAGTATGGCAGATCAGTTGGAGTACTCGGAAACCAACGTCGCGTTCTTCATCGAGAGTTTCTTTGAGGACGACAAGCGCCGCGACATCGACACTGCAGCGAACCAACTCGTTGGGCTGCTCCGGGAATGCACAGCGACGTGTGCCGAGGCGTTTCCGCAAGTGCTTGAATCGGTAGAAGATCCTCGACGCTTACTGAATATTGTCGCGTGCGAAGTCGTCCCGATGGTGCGCGTGGCTGTGTTCTTGCTCCAGTCGCGATTCCCAAATGCAGCGACCTCGTCTACCAAGCCATCGTCTATAACAGCGGCTGACGTGCGTGCGCTTGGGTTTATCAAGATGAGCGATATTGCTGCTGCGGACACTGGCTTGCGACCGATTGTCTCCAGATGGGTGCAGCGGTTCACGGCTGCGTACACTGAGATGAGCGATCCACACGCTATCTTGCCTCAATGGCTCACTGGCGCCAATACGGACAAAGCGCCTGGGAAACGACTCACGCAATCGTCGATTCTCGGTCGCGATCTACATACAATGCACTCGACGATCTCTCTTTCCGCGTCTGGCGCGAGTCGCACACGATACCTGCGGTCGCTGCCGCGCGCGTATGTGAAATTCTACTCGGAGTTGGCGAAGCGCAAGTGTGAGTCATGCCACCAATTCCCAGCTCGACCAGCGGTGTGTTTGCTCTGTGGGACATTGCTGTGCGCGGCCAATACCTGCCCAGCCACGAAATCGGACAACGGGTACCGTGAGGAGTCAAACCCAGGCGCGTGCACAGTGCATGCGAAGAAATGCGGCCGTGGAAGTGGCATGTTTTTGCTCGTGCTCGAAGGCGCCGTGCTGCTCGTGTACTGGAAATTGTCGGCGTATGTCGGCAGCTTGTACGTCGACGAGTACGGCGAGGAATTTGGCGAACGCAATCGAGAACTGAACAAGGGCCGGCCTCTGTACCTGAACGAAGAACGCCGAGCACGTCTGTTGCGACTCTGGTTGCGTCATGAGATCCCGTACGAAGTCGTGAAGATCCAAAACAGTTCCGAGCGCGTGATCCGGAACAGTCACTATTGAGGGGACGAATGAATGGATGAGTGGCTTGATGCACGCATCAAGAGCAGCAGTCGAAGCAATAGAGAGAGAGCAACGGATGGGAACAAAGGCAACGTCAGAAGAGAGCGATTGAAAGGCAAGGTCTCCATTATTGCGCCGCACAAAATGATAAATACAGTAATAAATAGTGACATAACCGGCAGTGTTAATTAACACTTCATATGCCGTTTAACAGCCATGCGATCTTACGTTGATTCGCCCCGCTCACAATTGGTTCAAATGCGTGCTTGAATCTACGTTTCCGCCAATATCCAGCTGTTTTTCCTTTTCTCCCCCTTCATTCGCTAAAACAATCTCCTATTCTATCAAATCAGCGTCTCATAACACCAAATAAAGTGATATAACTGGCCGAAAACCGAAGTACGAGCCACCCTCCCCAAGAACGAAACATACAGGGATTGCGCCCCGTTTTACAAGCCGGCCGACCACCACCGCACACTGACGGAGCTCTCCCCCACAGAACCGAAGTCGCCGACAGCACACACAGCAGCAGCGCAGCAGGATGTTCGTGCGTGCTGCCCCCGTCAAAGCCGCCGCCGCCCATGCGCGCGCCATGTCCGCGTCCGCCAAGGTCTGGATCAACAAGGACACGCGCGTCATCTGCCAGGGCTTCACCGGCAAGCAGGTACGCTACAGCGAGAGAAGTCATTTGTATTCTTCTCCCTCCCCCTTGCTTCTCGTTTGTACTCATCGTGCGTGTGTTAATGGTGTGGTGCAGGGTACGTTCCACTCGGAGCAAGCCATCGCGTATGGCACCAACATGGTCGGCGGTGTGACCCCAAAGAAGGGCGGCTCGACCCACTTGGGCCTACCAGTGTTCGACACCGTCCTGGAGGCCAAGCAAGCCACGAACGCCGACGCGTCCGTGATCTACGTGCCGCCACCATTCTGCGCGCAAGCGATCATCGACGCCATCAAGGCCGAGATCCCGCTCGTCGTCGCCATCACGGAGGGCATCCCGCAGCAAGACATGGTCAAGGTCAAATGGTACCTGAACCAGCAGGACAAGACCCGTTTGATCGGTCCAAACTGCCCAGGTATCATCAAGCCGGGTGAGTGCAAGATGGGCATCATGCCTGGCCACATCCACACGAAGGGCAAGGTCGGTATCGTGTCGCGTTCGGGCACCTTGACCTACGAAGCCGTCGGCCAGACCACGGCGGTGGGACTCGGCCAGTCGACCGTCATCGGTATCGGTGGCGACCCGTTTAACGGCACGAACTTCATCGACTGCTTGGAGCGCTTCACGAACGACCCAGAGACCGAAGGTATCATCATGATCGGTGAGATCGGTGGCTCGGCCGAAGAAGAGGCTGCCGAGTGGCTCATGGAGCACGGCGACCCGAACAAGCCGGTCGTGAGTTTTATTGCCGGCATCACGGCGCCACCAGGCCGTCGCATGGGCCACGCTGGCGCCATCGTCTCGGGCGGCAAGGGCACGGCCGAGGGCAAGTTCGCGGCATTAGAAGCGGCTGGCGTCGCGGTCACGCGCTCACCTGCGCGTCTCGGCGCCACGTTGCTGGAAGAATTCCGCAAGCGCCAATAAGTTGCAGACAGACACACAAAACGAAAAAAAAAGCAGACACAAGCAAACCGCTTGAGGGCGTGCACGTTTGTGTCTCCTGTTGTGGCGGTTGGAGTCATATGAGTCGGGTTTTAGCACGAGTGATAAAAGAGGCATAATGACGAAGCACATATCCACAGCAGTCTTTTCTTCGTCTTCTACATTATACACACACATACACACACCATCATATGCGCTTGCGTGCGTGCCTCGTCTGTGGGATGAATGCTGCTGTAAATGGCTCTGTCGCGGGCTGGAATTAAAGGCGCACGTCGTCGAACATCCACTTGTCGGACTGCAGGTCCTGGGCCTTTTTGCGCAGCGACGCAAGCGTCTCGTCCAAAAGCGCTGTCGCCGCATCATCATCATCATGAACAATAATACACATACACATGTATGTCAGCCGGACTCGACGCGCCTGCAACAAGCCCACGCCGCACCGTTGTTCATGTCCTGCACGGCCACTTCGTGGGCCTTGCGCTTCTTCTCCAGCAAGATCATGTTCCGGTACGCTGCGCCGGAACAAGTCAGCCCGCACATATACACGAACAGCGCAAGATAAGACAACACGCCAGCCGGCATAAATGCGGAGAAGCGCAATGCTGCAAGGGGGCTACGGACTGTTCACGTTGGAGTGCGACGCCGCTGCGGGCTTCCAGCGCGCGCTGGCGTGATGGTGGCGGCTGCGATGCTGCTGCTGCTGGCGCGCATGGCTGCTGCCTGCTGCCACGGCGCTCGCGCCTGGCGCGCCATGGACATGGCTCGCATTGTAAGGGGCGCTCATGCTCACTTGCTTTTTTTGTTTTTCTATCGACAGTTCAACAGTCCGGATAAAAATGTATAATGCCCACTCGGTATACACATCCAGACCCCATCATACAGTCCACTACCCGAATAAAGCGCTCTACCAGACGGATGGCGTCCGGAAAACCCCAACTCGCTATACTCTTTCGTCCCAAACAAAAAACTTTGCTGAAGAGCTCCACAGAGATGACGCCGAGCGCCATCAGCGGAGGCCTCGCGCCGGACGCGGCGACTGCTGACCCAGCGACAGCAGCAGCAGTGCTGCCGGATGTGGCGGCGCCGTCGACGCCCTCGCACGGCGCTGCGGGTCTGTCCGCGGACGAGGGCGACGAGAGCCACGAAAGTAGCGGCGGCGGCGGCGGCAGCTCGGCCAACAAGCGCAAGCGTGTCGTGCTCTCGATCCACGAGAAGCAGCAGGTGTTGCACCGTCTGGACGCCGGCGAGCAGCCCGTCGTGATCGCGCGCCACTTCGGGATCAGCCGGCAGCAGGTGTCCGATATCAAGAAGAACAAGGATCGCATCCTCTCGTTCTGCGTCGACGCCAAGCACGTGTCGAGTCTGCGGCGCAAGACGCTCAAGGCGACGTCGGACTACCACCCGGGCGTCGAGCAGGAGCTCTACCGGTGGATCATCCGCCAGCGGCGACTCAACCGCGCGGTCTCGTCCGACGCGCTCACGAACAAGGCCACAGACCTGTTCATGCAGTACTCGGCCGAGGACTCGACCGTGTCGTTCAAGACGATCACCAACTGGCTCCGGCATTTCAAGCGCGCGCACGGCATCAAGATATTCAGTGAAGAGGAGCTCGCGAAGCTCCCGGAGCGGTTCGTGCCGTCGATGGACATGTCGCGCGCGCTCGTGAGCGCTAACAACCACCACTCGCTGCCGTCACCAGCGTCGTCGTCGGCTATTGGAGTCGCGACGACCAACAATGGTATGGGCCTGCCACCGTCCATGCACATGAACGTCGACGACTACATCAACGGCATGGGCAACATGCTGGCGCTCCACGCCAACCCGCAGCAGCACCATGACGCCGCCGCCGTTGCTGCTGCCACTGGTGTCGTTGGCGCAGATGCGTTCAAGCACCCACTCATGGCGGCCGTCAACACGATCCACGAGCTCAGCGCGCAGCTGTCGTACTTTGAGCGGGAGATGGCGATCAAGCTCGACTACCTCGACGCGCGCGTCGAGAAGCTCTGCTTCACGATGCTCCCGCCGCGATTCGCGTGATCAGCATGTGCATTTGAGAGCTCGAAACTGTTTTGTCTTTTTTTCTTTTCAGTGATCCAAGGGCGCAGCTTGTAGCAAGCACAGAATTCTCCACACACGTGGCTGTTGACGACATGTAACTCGAAATACGCATCGTTTATTTAACCAAATGGAGGCGTGCTGTGTTCTTGCAAGCATGTTAACACCAGAGAAGCGGCCAGAAGACTCGTGGTGTACGCGCAAAATGCGATTGAGATTGCTATTTGTACAAGATGCGCGTCCACTCCAACTTCCTACGAGCCTACAGCTTTTTGCCCGTCCGTCCTATTTCGTTCACTTCCGGGACGTCTGATTGTTGCTGCCCACGCTGATCGCTTTGCTCGGCGACAGCGCCGAGATCCCAGCCGCGAGGGGAGCGTGCGTCGTTTTCTTCATCAGCACCGACGCTGCTGCTCCAGTAGCACGGATGGACTTGAGGGCACCTGCTGGCGCCAGCTGCCCCAGTCCTCTGACCGCGGTCGTGAACCCGAGCTCGTCGAACGGGAGCCCGTACTCGCTCATCTTGAGCTCCATAGCGCTCGCCAGCTCCTTCTGCAGCCGCGCGACGTTGGCCATTTCCTTTTCGAGCTCGCGCAGATCCTGGTTCTTGTTGGCCATGATGTCGCCGAACCGGCCCTTGACGCGGTCGACGATCGCGGGCTCGAGCTTCGCGTGCAATAGCACTTCGTTCAACTCGGCGTCTTTTTTCTCGAGCCGCATCGTCATCGCGTCCATTTTCTTCTCGAGCAGCGGGTTCTTGAGCCCCGTCTTCTGCTGCGCTGGAACTGGTCATTGAGCTCCGTGTACTCGTTCTGGACCTGGGCGAACCGCTGCTGAACCACTTCGAACTCCCACGGCAGCGTCGCGTACTCCTCTTCCAGCACCAGCAACTGCGCCTCGGCCGTGCGCAGCTCGATGCGTTCTTCTTGATACACTTTGATGTTCTTGCGGAGCTTCTCGACGTCCTGGAGCGCGCGCTTGAGGGGCTCGGACATACGCTTGTTTTCTTGCGAGATCTCAAACATGAGCTTCTCCTCCTGGGCCTCTTTCTTCTTCATCCCACTCACTTCCTCCTTGAGGCTCTTGATGAGGTCGAGGTTGTTGTGCGTGATGTCGTTGTAGTAGTTCTTGATCTCGCCGAACGCCTTCTCGTGTGCCGTCATGAGGTGCGCGATGTGCAGGTTCTTCTTCTCCTCGATCTGCTGCGTGTCGGCCTTGCGCTTGGCCTCGAGATCGTCGCGGAACGCCTTGCGCTTGCGCTCGTATTTTTGCTGGAGCTCCTTCGCGTGGCGCTCAAACTCCTGGCGCAGCACAGTGATGCGCCGGCCCTGCTCCTGTTTGAGGCTCTTGAGGTAGTCCTCGTACGACAGCTCGATCTCCTTCAGATCGAACTTGAGCTGACGCTTGTCGACTTTCAGCTCGCGCTCGTTCTCGCGGTAGTCGTCCTGCGAGATCTTGAGCGACGTCTCCATCTCTATCATAACGAAAAAAAAGCAACACATGATTGGTCAAGCTGTCAAGACATACGCACAGCAATGACAGCATGCAGTCGTTGCCTTTCTTGAGCGCTGTGATATCGTTCTGGTGCTCATACAGCAGGTGCTTGACTCGTTGCTTGTAGACCTACGCACGCACACCTCTGAGCTTTCCTCTCGCACACACCCCATTTAGATCCATCCTAGGCGCACCTTGATCTCGACCTGGTGCTTCTCCTCGAGGTCCTGGCGCTCGCGCTCCTTGTTGCGCAGCTCGGCCTTGCGGTCCTCAAAGTTCTTCTTCTCGACGATCCAAAAGTAGTTGATCTTCTCGCGCTGCTGCTGGAAGTCGTTGAACGCCTGCTCTTCCTTCTTGGTCATCTCGAACAGCGTCTTGGCCTGCTTGACGAGCTCGAGGCGCTCGGCCTCGTGCTCCTTGACCGGGTCGCTGTCATCGTTGCCCGCGGCCTTCTTCGACCCGCCGCCCTTGCCGCCTTTCTTCTCCTTCTTGGCCTTCTTTGGGCCCATATTTGCACACGCACAGGAGACGCAAATGAAATGGCGAATGCACCTCCTACCTGCGTGTGTTGCTTGCGCGGCGCCCTTTCGTTCAATGTAGACCAACACTCTGTGTACGTGTCAAAACCGCACTATTGTTATTTACAGTATGCATGACGTTGTTCAAGGATATTGTAGCCATTTCATTTCCCTTCCCGTTCACAATGGCTTGGTAGCGATGAGGAAGAAGCGCTTGAGGTTGAAAATGGCGCGTCCGTCCGATTGCTTCGAATACGCCTTCGCGATGAGCTCGCGGTACTTCTGCTCGTACTGCTTGGCAAGTGGCAAATTGTCCAGGCTGCCGAGCTGCTCGAGGTACGGCCCAAGGCCCGTGGACGACGTGAAGTCTGCGACGGGGTTCTCGCCCTCCATCACTTGCGAGTAGGTGGTCGTCCACATGTCCAGATCGATCGACGCATCGACGCCCTTAAAGAGCTCGTAGTAGAAACCTGGTTCGCGCTCGCACGTCACCCAACGCACGTTGGCCACGAGGTCAGCGATCCCCAACTGTGCAGCGGCTTCGACCATGAGCTGGTGGCTCGGTTGCGCGCGTGTGTCCGGGATTTGAAACGCGAGCACGCCGCCAGGCTTGAGGTACGACATCAATCGTGGGAGAATATTGACATGGCGCTCTGCGCTTACCCAGTGGAGCGCAGCGTTTGAGTAGATCAGGTCCACCGGTGACGAGGGCTGGTACGTCTCGAAGCTGTCTTGCACGTAGCTGAAGTGGGCCGCTGCGTCGATATCCGGGTTGCTTGCGTGTTTGGCTCTGCCTTGTTCCAGCATCGATGCCGACGTGTCCACAAAGGTGGCTGAGGCGTCTGGCCAGCGTTGGCTGTGGCATCACAATCACAACAGGCAAAACAGGTTAGACAGGCATTTAAGACCGCGGAGCGCTATACGTTTATGCATACGTACAGGAACGCTGGCCCCATGTTGCCCGAGCCGGCGCCCAAGTCGACGATCTGAATGGGTTGATCTTTCTCTTGCGAAGGGAGCGCTGGGACGCGGGCGAGCAGCTCCAGCGCCGGCCGCAGGCGGAACGCCTCGAACTTGAGGTACTTGGCCGGCTGCCACACCTGCGCGGCTTGAGCGACGTGCTTCTTCATGGTGGTTCGTGCGCGCAGAAGGCTGTGAAATGACTTGTGGCGCTATTCCTGCTGCGTTCACTTGGCGCTTCACCCACTGTCATTCACATGTTCCTCACACCTGTTTGATGATCTTCTGAAACATGATGCATGATGTGTCCCACATGAAGTGCAGGAAGTAAAGAGCTTGTCTAGTGTGGTCCATTTACCTCTAAAATATTATACTGGTGCGCTTTTCATGGCAAGAACCTTTGTCATGATCTGAGGTCGCTGGCATGCATGCCAACCAATGTGCACATGCCAGCGCACCTCAGCAACTGCCTGGCACCTGTGTTTCTAGAAATAGAAGCAGGATGCAGGTGCTGGGTACAGCTTCCATGTTCTCGGACTTGAAGAAGACATGGAATGCGCATGCATTTAGTAATAGTAAAACTAATATAAAAAGAGTGTATATATTGATATCAAGCTAAAAGGAATAGAGGAAGAGAAAGGAAAAGAAAAAGGGGGTAAGACGTAGGCCGTAGGGCACAAAGAGAAACAAGAAGGGCTCCATGAGAGCACATGCATGTCGTAGGAATTCACAAGAAGATAAACCATTCATAATTCAACTTACCGTCTTCCCCACAAGTGTCCAAATCCAACTACCGTCCACCCTCCATTGAAGAACCTCCGTCCAAGACCGTCCCTAAGAAGCCGTGATCCTCACATAGGACGTGGGGGTGCCGCAGTTGACTCCAGACGCGGACTTCTTTCAAAAATTGTTCTCTTGCACCGTTGTCGCCAGCTGAAAGCATCTGCTTTACGACGACGTCTACACCGTCCATTTTACCATGATACACGGCACCAAACGCACCTCCACCGAAAGATTTCTCACTGCGCTCTACTTGGTGTGGTGGCACAAACCAATCGGTGACAATGACACTTGATGGATCTAAACAGAAGCCAGTGAGTTGGGCGTCCAACATCTCCATGATTTGCCAATAGTAGTCCACACTTTTACTTCTGCTTTTTCTGCGGTGGTGTACAAGATTGCGCACGAGCGTGAGCGCGCCAAGCCTCTCTTGGTCATTTGTGAAGTGAACGGCGATTGCGCTTGCACTGCCACAAATGCCTGCGAACGACTTGAGTTGCCGTTTTCGATCTTCCCCAATGATACTTGATGAGACTGGCGTCTGCGGAAGCCCCATTGCAACTTCAACTTCGTCGATTTCGCCGTGAAATCGCAAAATCGCGCTTGCTACTTGGAGGCATAACACAACACGCGTGGGGGAATCGTGGCTTCCATGCACGAGCAGGAAGGCGTGGAAGCGCACAATCATGTTGCTGTATAAATCAAGAGCATAATTTGTCTCGGTTTCATGTAATCTTAAGGTTGCTGGAAAATGCGCTGAAGGCGGTCGAAGACGCGCCGGCTCATCACTTCCGCTTCCTGCATGACCGAGCAGCGCGCTTGCAGAGTAATGAGCACGTTTGGCAACATGCGACCAAGCTTGACGACGAAGAAACTACTCAGTGCGTGATTTCCCGCATCGAGTAGCGGCACCCTCAGAGTCTCATCACCAGTGGATATCGCCAACGTTGCTTCTACTGGGTTGCCGTTGGGGTCCATGAGATCAGCTGAAGTCAGTTGACCTGGTAGCACTGCATTTCGCTCAGACAGTAAGTCGGCACGCACACTTGAATGGATTCCCGCTTCAATCAAAAGAGTTTGCGCATCTTGACCAGCAACGTTTAGAGCTCTTTCTCCTGATGCGTTCCTGTCGTTCACAGAGGCACCGAGCTCTACAAGGACTCGAGCAGCATCCATACGGTCACACGACGCAGCCCAGCACAATGGCGTGGAGCCGCGCTCGTTCCTCTCGTTCACACGCGCACCAAATTTGACAAGCAGTCGTATGATATTCGTGTCGCTGCTTCGAGCAGCATAAAATATCGCCGTCTCACCCGACTTGTTCTTCTTCTGCACGGACGCGCCGGCCTTGGCGAGTAGCTGCATGGTATCCGCGTCACCTTTCGCTGCGAAGTAGAAAAGCGCGCTCCAGCCATCTTCGTCTTCCTCGTCGACAAGTGATCCGTGGTCAATGCGATGACGAAGACTCTCCACATCTCCTGCTTCTGCTGCGCATATTAACTCCCCAGATTTGCTTCCAAACACCTGCCTTCTCCATCTTTGTGTGAAAGTGAGGTATATCAAGGTACGCTTAGCGACCTACAATATCCGTCCGGGCGAGGGCTGCCTCGCTCGTCAGTCAGGTATGTACTTATACATGCATTCTGCCTCCCAGCGCTTGCACTCGTCGCTGGCGTTGGTG